>JAPFTB010000480.1:0-20481 GCA_030779245.1 Fusarium sp. MBC 438
AGAGTAAATTATAATATTTATTATATTAAAATAATACGGTAAGCTAAGTCTTAGAGGTAATAATTTTTCTCCTTTATTTACCTATCTTAAGATATTATTATCGTATTATTTAATACTAAATCTCCTAGTAATTCCTTCTCATCCGATCGACGAGACCTTGAAATCCTCATCTGCGTTCTTCTTGAAACCCTGAAGCTTGAAACCAGGCAGGTTGATGCCGCCAAAGATATGCGATATTAAAATAGGGCAAGGTTATCAGCATACGTAGGGTAAGTACACTGTGAAGTTCACAATTCCTTCAATCATGTGAGGATACGATTCTGTTCAAGCCTGCGGCCACTGCCCAAACACGGAACTTGATTCTGACCCTGACCCTTACCTAGCCACCCAGAGTAACTCGTCGCATGTAGCTGCTCTTTCATAAGCTATCGCTCTAAAACTGAATAGTCTGTTGGAATGTTTTACCGGAGTTCACTGAAGGTTAAAGCGAATATTAAAGCTAGGTTGCTTGACCTAGGTGTATTCACGGACTGATGTTTCTTCTCTCTCAAATAAGCCGATTCGGGGAAATAAGCATTCCATCTCGGGGCCAAATCCCTCCGTGTGGGACCTCGCTTGACTTCGGGGCTCAGCTCGCACCGATTCCGCGTATCGCGTCGGGTTGAAGCGTTCCCATCGTGTGTAAACCAATATTGTTAGTCTATCTAGTTTATCAGGACAAGGGGACATTGCTCAACTGCCCCCATGACTTAAAAGCTTCCGGGTGCTATTGAATGTTCTCCCTCAAACACTCCTCCTGCAGTTCATCCGACACCCCATCTCGGTGTCATCTATCGAATAATGCCGGAAACGATTCTCATTATTGGTGCAGGCTATGCAGGCATCGGCCTTGCCCACAAGCTGCTCAAGGACACGAGACCCAAAGTCCCGGGCCTCAAAGTCGTCCTGGTCTCACCAAGCACTCACCATCTCTGGAACATCGCCGTTGTACGAGGCATTGTGCCAGGTCAATTGGCTGACGACAAACTGTTTCAGCCAATTGAACCTGGGTTCAAAAAATACCCTGCTGACAGCTTTGAGTTCGTCCTGGGCACTGCTACACACGTAAGCCCGGACAAGAGGATCGTGCGAGTTCAAACCTCTCAAGAAACTCTTCAACTTGAGTACACACATCTTGTCGTGGCGACGGGGTCCTCCTACCCAAGTCGTGTTCCATTTACATCCATTGGAACCTATCAAGAAACACTCGATGCCTTACACGACTGGCAGAGGAAAGTTGAAACGGCTAGCACAATTGTCATCGCGGGCGCTGGACCGACGGGCATTGAAACAGCCGCTGAATTGGCCTGCATGTATGGTCAAACGAAAAATATCATCCTCGTCGTCCCAGGCAGTGATCCTCTCCCTGGACTTATTCCTGAGGTCGGGAAGACGGCGGCAAGCGAACTCGAGAAGTTGAACGTCAAAATTCGACGACAGATCCGCGTTACCAACGTTGAGCAAACCGGTACTCAGGCTACAATTTCCTTGTCCGACGGAAGCGCTCTCCAAGCCGACGTCTATCTTCCCTTGTTCGGAATAAAAGCGAACAGCGGCTTCTTGCCAACTACACTCTTGGATGATAAGGGAAATCTTAAGCTCGACGGCAGTCTACGTGTCACGGGCTTCGAAAACATATGGGCAGCAGGAGATATCGGCAATCTTGAACCCAAACAACTCATTTATGCGGAAAGACAGGCACTACACCTGGCCATGAACCTTGATGCTGTGCTCACCAGCGCCAAGAAAGGTGTATCAGACCTGAAGCCAGCTGTGATGCCGCAATTGTTTGTCACAATCGGACAGAGGAAGGGCACCGGCCAGTATAATCGATTCCGTGTACCGGGATTTATCGTGAGCACAGTGAAAGGGAAAACACTGTTCACCGAGAAGGCACCGGGGCTGGTTTCAGGAGAAAACATTGTTCGGTCATCTATTTGAAGTTGATCAAGTGACGGAAGAGGCATGCCTTGTTGGGATCATTATGATTTAGCTTACTATACGATCATCTAGCAGTGTTACTATTTAGAATCTCCATTTATGCATATCATCGTGTTCTCTGGTTAATGCAATGTCTACTTCGACGTGACGGCACGGTGAGGTAGAACGGAGAGAAGTGACCAGCTATTTTGGAGCACCAAGAGGGATCTGCCGTGGTGGAGAGAATCAGGAATCGGCACTTGGAGGTTATCGGGCGTATTCCACTAGGCGGTACGCCTACAATCTAGAGGGTTCTACTATAATTTACCGCCAGCTAGCTAGTACCACTACAATGGCCATCCTCAAACTGTAGTACCGTCCCTCTGTCATTCGAAACATTGGTGCTTGATGAAAACCTGCAAGCCGTCTTCCATGGGCAATGTTAGGTGCGTCGGACTTGTCTTTTCCCCTTCAAAGGCCTGTTCGAAAGTAAACGACCGTGTCAAGGCCGCGATTACTTGAACTGCTATGAGCTCAGCCATCTTCTTACCCAAACATAGTCTCGCCCCCCCTTGGAAGGCAGGAAAGTCGCTAGTACTTCTTTGCTTGATTCTCCCGCCTTCTAACCATCGATCAGGTCTAAATGTTTGCATATCCTCACCCCATGTCTTGACTGAACGGTTCATTGCCCACGTACACCAAAGGACAACAGAATCCTTTGGAATGAATGTACCATCAGGGAGAGTAGTATCATCTTGTGCCTGCTTCATGTCGAATGGGATGGGTGGGTAAAGTCTTAAAGACTCGTAGAAAACGGCAAGGATAAAGTGAGTCGTCTCTGAACTGAGATCCTGTTGTATCATCGGGCTCTGGCAGCTACTGTCTTGCGTACTCCAGCTTGCAGTGCCATTAACAAGAAGAGAGATCTTCTCCGTCACTCCTTGGTGAAGTATGAGAAGGTAAAACGTCCATGTCAAGGCTTGGGCGGTGGTGTCTTTTCCCGCGGATAGATAGTTGAGTGCCGAATCAACTACAAGTTCTTGCCTACCGAGAGAATCAAGCAAGGCGTCAATCAAGCTGGGTGCCGCATTGCGCTCCTCAACATCTCTGTCGTCATGTTTGCCATTTCGCCGGGCAACAGCTTGAGCCACTAACTCTTGGCCATATCGTTTGATCACCCGTACAGACTCGGTGAGTTTCCTGCCGGTAATCGGCTCGGTCAATCTCCACAAAGGGTTCTGAAACCGCTTTGCAATCTCAAATGAAGCATGGTCAAACGCCTTTGTAAACTTGTCGTGTGCATGCATCTCGACCCCGTAGGCTAGCCTGCCTATGAGCTGAGTAGTAAGCTCGTGGAGCACGGCCTCCAGGTCGACGGCTGTCCCGATATTTGCATGTTGATCCAGTTGACGTACGGCCTGTTCCAAAGCTCTTGGAAGCTCAATTTCTTTAAGGGTTCTCATCGTTGTACCATTGAAGAAATGTGTCCCTGCTGCGCGTTGCCGTCTCCAGAGGTCTCCATCAACGTTGACGATGCCATAGCCGAAAAGGTCCTGAAGTCGACTGCGGAAAAATGGACCCTTTTTGAACAGTTCCTCATGCTTGAAAATGAAATCCAAGTTTACTGGATTCGCTATAATCACGCCCGGTGGAAGAGTTGGAATGACAACGCCCAGAGTTTCTTGGCCATATTTTTGGATACATCTGGTGATTGTGTCAGAAGTACGAATGAAGAAATGGAAACTAGAGTGCTAATACTCTGTAAACCAACCAAACAGCTTCTGCCGTGGGCGGAGAAAAACAAGTCCATTGCCTAGGAATGGCAATGCTCCGGGAGATTGTCTATTGGCAGTCGATGTGAACATCAGGAGAACTCTTATTCTAAAGCAGCGAAAACAAACCTGATGGGAACACCGTTTCTTTTGATACGTGACGGCTTGAAACGTTCGGTCATGAAAACCCAAACTGGGAGCACCAGTACAACGAGGAGCACGTACAAGGCCAGCATCGTCAAGTGATTAGTGGATTGCGAGCTCTTGTGTCGTTCTGTTCTGTTCAACCATTAGCCTCTAGCAAGCGAGGTTACCTCGTCCTGTCTGTAATAGCTAATAAATCTGCCGCCCATAAAGGCATTAATAGGAATGGTGCACTATGTATCAATACCCCCCTGTCAAACTGTGTTCAACTACGGCGATTGCTGCATTTCATTCATGGCCCGATAAAGTCAAATAATTGCACCGGTCGGTCAAACTCTTCGTCCGATAATAACTGGTGTCTTTGATATTCTCGGTGCGCGTACTCGCACCGAGGTGTATGGAGACTGGCAGGGATCTACAAGCGTCAGCATTAGCATCAGCATAGCCCACCTGGCGGCCGAACCCAGTCAAAACTTGATCATGAGGGTGGCGCAAAGCGAAAAGACGAAAAAATTGAGATGGTCGTTTACGTTTCCCCTGCCCTGAATGTCCGAGGTTCGTTGCTTGGGAACCTTTGATTGCAATGCTGACAATGAGGGCCGTTGAACAACAGACCAAGTTACATGGCCTGGGAGTCAGTCGCACCCTGCGCACCAACAGCTCCAATTTGCTTATCACGTCTTCCTCGCAGTGTCACTTGTGTCTCGTATGTGTTCATAAAGCTTGAAGTTCAATTGTAGGGCGTGATTAGCGTATTGCAGTTCCGTGCAAAGGGCGGTAGTAGCATCCCATCTTAGTATTATGAGACCCAAAACCCGTGATGAATGCGCGCTCCCCTGCATACAATTTCCTTGCGTCAGCCGGGTGGCTCTGAAAGAAGTGACCATTCTTGTTGAGAAACGAAGCCTTTGATAGCTCGAGCCAGGCCAGTCATACCAAATGTCAAAGTAATAGATTACTCGCTTGCACCATTGTAGTGGCGCTCTGTTCTCTCACAGCAGTGCGACCCAAAACTTGACAAGTGGAAGTGGCCCTATGGACTTGACGGCAATGCCAAACCCCTTGTTATTAAGCCAACATTGAGGGGACTAGACGGTCTAATCAATTGACCGCTTGGTCCAACTATGCCGCTGTTGCTAAATAGAGCAGTCTTTGTGCATGGGCTACTGAGCGCATACCTCTGTGAACAACATGCTGAATCACGGCCGAGTAATGGGTAAGTAAGTAGACGAAGTGAGAGGTGGTGTTTCGTATGCCATCAGCTCTAAAGGATGCACAGCAGCTATCATGGTCACCACGGTGTGCCCCTCCCATGGTAGGGCTTTTGGATCTCATCTAGAAGCCGATCATCGATTTTCCAGACCCCTTTGGTCTGGGCATCCGCAAGATTCCACTCCAAACCCTTCGTCAAATGATGAAAGACCTGATGAGAGTCTCCACGGAGGCTCTTAAAAAATAACGGGATCCAATTCTCACCCCGAGCTGCTTCTTCTTTACGCATCTGTCTTTGCGCTTCCTCCAGAACATGCTTGGCAGCGGCCGCTGCTCGAATGTTTCCATGTTTCAAGTTCTCGATGACATCTCTCCAAGCCCGACGAGTCTCCCAAGGATCTTGATGCTCTATTGGCTCAATTTGCATGGCAGTTGGCTCATTCTCTGGGTCGTCCACCTTGTAAGTCTTTAGCACTTGACCAGTTCGCCCATCTTTTGTCACCCATCCTTCACTCCAAACTCCTGATAGGGCATAGATGTGTCTTGTTGGATCACTTTTGTGATATATGAAGGCCTCAAAATTGTTTTTCTTTCCACGCATCAGGCCAGCCCCTGAGAACTTAATCTCGGATACATACCCACTGCTTGAGACAATGCGATAGCGACCAACAATCTCGGGGTAGAAGCAGGCTGATAGTAGCCCTCGAACTTGAACATCCGGCAGCGGTAGGATATAATCCTCGCTAAATCGAGAAACGTGTAATATGGTATGCCCAATCTGTCGAATGTTTACGGTCCCATTAAAGGTCATCTCGACTCGCGCATATCCATCAGCTCGGATACCATGGTCTTTGTCTGCTATGTGTATGGCGGTAATCGGAGGATGATGACTGACTTGCTCTGACACTAGTCGAGTTGTGCAGTTGCCGTCAGTCCACGAAGATAGGAAAAGTTCACCTAAGAAAGCGTTGAGAGGTTTCTTGATGCTGACGCCAGGAGATCCGGCGATATACAGTTGGGTTCGTAGGCCGACAAGGAATAGCTGTAGCACCAGTAGGCTTCGGATCTCAGGATTCGGCTCGAAGGACGGGGCGCAGAACACTTTGGGTCTCTCAGCCCAACATCGAGGGTTCTCAACGACGGAGGCGGGAGCGAGGAAGAAAGGCGGAGCAGTGATGTTGGCGAGATCTCCCTTGACTGTTGAGAGAAACTAGAAGTGAAAACTGTCAGCAAACATTGCCAGCAGCGCTGAAGCTCATCTTCTTCAGCCATGAAGGTTCGAGAAGCCAGGTAACATAGACCAGTACCTTGACAAGTTCAGCAAAGATAGAGTGATTTGAGTTGGCGTCCTTTTGGGCTGACTTTGCCGTGCCATTCTGATTTCCTTGGATAAATGACATTGTTGTGGATTTGAAGTATGAGTGTAGTCTGGAAGGAGTCGCTGGCGGAAGTGAACGAAGATGCTGATCAACGTGCCACAGGAACACGGAATTTTTGGACTTTTCCAATGAGCAGGTAACCCTTCTCTATACTTTGTAGTCTCGTCCCCTGCCGGCCGTCGAGCCTGGGAGGCATTAACTCCCGAGCCGACGGCATGAGTTTAGCCCGGGGTGAGCCACTCGGCTCATGCCTCATGGGTGATTAACCCCCCGATTCACCCGACTAGATAAGGTTTTACCTCTGCCGATACTGGTTAGTGCTTGAGCTAACGATGCCAAGATATTGTTTACGGGGCTGTGGGCAAGCTCGGACATGTCAGGCCATGGGGTCTCATAGCCCCACAGAGATGCCCAACGTTGACCGTTGCAATTCCTCTCCTTACTTCTGCCCGCGTACCTACCTATCCGATGTTTGACAGTACGGGCCGGACAGGAGTGACTGGCAGCCACATGGCGTCGGATAACATGCCCCGGTTGTCGAGAAATGGCTGCTTGACCTGCAAGCGACGCAAAGTCAAGGTATCATCTCACCCTCCCTCGGCCTGTTGATTGGCATCACACGATGACCAGAGACGTCCCTAACGTTATCAGTGTGACGAGAACCGCCCATCATGCCTCAACTGTCTAAAACGCAACCGGATTTGCAACTTTTCTAGCCAAGATGACCACAGCGAGAGTAGCCCCGCCACTGCAAATCACTCATCCACATCTGCGAGCCCCATCCTAGAGGCAGAACAATCGAGGCGGGCCAATGAGATATTGGCAACGAATTCACCTCACAGGCTGAGGACCCCTCAATGCCCAAACGCACTGAGCGTGCCCCACGGATGTGACCTTTGGAATTACGACATGGAGCTCATCCATCATTACACAACAATAACAGCTGCCACCCTCTCAATCCGAAAAGATATGGTGCACTTATGGCAAGTCACAGTCCCACGCGAGGGTTACCGCAGTCCCTTTGTCCTCCACGGCATTCTCGCGATGAGCGCCGTCCATCAGGCGTACCTGCAGCCAGCGAACCAAAAGATGTACCTCCAACTACATAGCTATCACTCCACCTTGGGCTCTGAACAGTTTCGTGCCACACTAGAAGATCCTCGACATGAGAATTGGATGGGGCTATTCAGTTTCGCTGCTCTAGTCACTCTCCATGCCTTCACGCTTCCATTACGACTCGATGGTCAGAAGTTGCCTGACCCCTTACTTAATCTTTTCGAAGTTGCGACCCTTCTTCGGGGGATGGAGACGATGCTGTCCCCTATGCTACCTCTATTATCCCGGTCAGAGTTCGCGCCGTTTATCTACGGCGTACGGCTCGCCGATACTGATGACATATCTACCAGGCAAGTGTTAACTTGATCAACACCAGTTTGTCGATTGAACTGACACCGACTCCCACTTAGCCATTGTTCCCTTGATAATAGTTACCTTCCCTCAGACACCTTGGCTGCGTTAGAAAGTCTTCGCCATTTTCTTAGTGGCCAAATATCACAGAGCTCTCTCCCGCTCTACCAGAGTGCTGTGGATCACATGGATCACCTTGCGAGGTTGATAGCACTCGCAGGGTTGAACTCGGAAGCCGGGACAGTGCTTGGATGGCTCTTCAGTCTGCCTGAGAGTCTACTACCTGATATCAAAGAAAGAAGGCCTGAAGCTCTGATCCTAGTCGCCTACTTTTCCGTCTTCTTACTCAGTCTGGAAACGAATTTTTGGTATTCTCAGGGGTGGGCAAAACAGGTGTTTGAGCAAATCTTGGCCCAGCTCACTCATCGGCCTCGGTTTCTCGAAGCATTACGTTGGCCGCGGAGAGTTTTCTCGGGTATCGCTTGAATAACAGACAATTAGAATTACGAATAGTCTACTTCAATCAGAAAGGAGTTCTGATACAACGACAATAATTGAATAGAATAGTTCATGCTCCCATCCTTTTTCCTTCCCCTCAGAAATAGCTACAATATTTAGTAGTTACCCGTGTCCGTGTCATCAAGTCTCTGCTCCTGCCCAAAGCATTAAGGATGCCCTTTCCCCTTCATAAGAGCTCAACACTTTCTTGGCTGCAACTCGGTGGTTTTAAGCGTTATGATGTACATCCTAGGTAGGCCCTAAGCCTGTCTTCGATTCAGGGGCCACCAATTTTTGCCCCGGAGCGCTTTCTAGGCAAATGTGTTCGATCTTTTGGCTCAGTTAACGTATCAAGGGCCGGGATTTCGTTCATCTGAAGTCTTCAATCTCTTCAGTCTTCTGAACTCACGTGCACCTAATAGGGCAAGGCAAAACCCTCTGGAAAAGAGAGGAAACGGGAAATTTCAGCAATAGCTAGAAGAGGCGAGTATACTATGACCCAATGCAACCAGGCGTGATGGTCTGTCAGCTCTGTTTCCCGCGCAGCGCTATCAGATGCTGTTTTTCAGATGCCTGGCTTCACCGAGGCAATTAGTATTGCTCTGATGCTGATAGAGTATCATCGTGATAACTGTAGATAAACCCAACTAGCCTAGTTTCATTCAATGCAACCAAGGCTCAGCAACGAGATTAAATAATTTCGCTGATGGAATGACGCTGTTCATTTCTCCAGAGGGTATCAAAGATTACGCAGTCGTATTACCAGGGCATAACGAAGGAGTGTCTCCTTGGGGATAGTTGAATCCATCTTCTGGCTTAGTTCCCATCAAGGGCAAAGCTATAATTCTAATAAACAATAGATTGTTAGCATACCATAGTACCATAAGCTAATATTCATATAATAGCCTTTTTTACCCTTTTTGCTATAGTAGAAGAGCTATCCAGTCGTTTTGTTAGAAAAGATCAAGCCTCTTATGGAGTATTTTAATTTCTCTAACCTCCGTACGAGGAACGAGATTCATTGGGTTTGAACTCCTGTTTACCATCTTACGCATCCTTCCTAGTCAGGTCGTAGAGAATTAAGAATGCCTGGAAGAGTCACATTAGGTCACAAATCAACGGCCAGGACAGGAGGCTCTCTGCAGACAAGGTGGCACAGTACATGGGTTCTCTCATTTCCCCCTCCTCTGCATTAACCATGTGCAGTTAGAGGACCCTATCGACGGTTTCTTGGGGACTGTCGAGCCTTCCCAATAACGACGATTTCTATGCAGGGATTCCATTCAGATGCTTTTTATAAACCCATTTCTGACGCAGACGTCTCCGTTGGCGGCAAAAGGATGAGTTTGAAGCATGTGTTCCAAACTCTCGCTTTAGAGTACTCTCATTTTCATCTTTTTGACCACCGAACTCTAACCTCGTTTGGGGGGTGATTCAAAAAAGCACAACTGGGATTTATGTATCAAACAGATGCTAATCGTCCCAGGATGAGGTATAGTTTTGGTCAACTCTTGTGGCTCAGTTATCCCATTGGATAGCAGGCTGTATTTATAACAAAGAATATATCATTACCACATCATACCACTATATTCCAATGCCCTTCCTGTGACAGTTTCAGTCAGATCTCAGATCTGGGATGCCCTGGCTCTGCAATTGGGCCTCGAGGGTTTGACCTTGCCGTTGATGGCTGCCGCCCCATCCTGGCGCCAGGTGCTTAGTATGTCCCGTGTTCAACCGCATCATCTTGGCTAAGCTCAGACCAAGGTGTGTAGAGTGGCTACCTTGCAGTGCCTTGGATAGGTAACAATAGAAGAAGCGTTTGCCTTGCTATGGCGTCAGTGCTCGCTTTTGGGATATTAACGTGTTTCTGGTAAATTAAATAGCAAGCTCGGAGTAGCAGGTATTCATCTCTAGTATAATGTTCTTTACCTTGCATCGTCAGGAGCTCCGGTCAAGGTCGCGAAGAATCTTCAGGGGTAAATCACTCCTCCTATAGCCAAACTCTCCTACGTGACCATTCACCTATGGAACGGCAACCAAGAGAAAGATTGCTGACTGGACGAGTTGAAAGGTCTCATGGCCTAGTATTTCATCACACCGTGGTGAGTTGGCGCAACCAGAGGACTTGTGAGGACACACTAATTGTATAAGGTCCGTTTTGAGCGACGAACGTGATAGCGGACAACTCATCGCAGAATCGCCCAACAGCATGTAACAGAGACGGACGTTGGAAAGATCAGTTCCTCACCTGGAGAGCTCCAGCTGACTACAGATGCAAAATACTCAGAGACCATGGGGCTCAGTTAGCTGCCTTGGTGAGCGAACTATGGATATTTATCCGGCCCTCCACACCCAAACAGAGAACGAATCGTCGGCCGGGCCTTGGAGATTAGCTTTTTAGATCTTTTGAAACTCGTTTGGATGGTCACGGAGACATGCAGGAAAGCTACTTATCACTCACAGTGCCCCGTTGGGTTCATCACTGGCAAAAGAAGCTTAACACACCTATTTTAAATTCAACGCAACCACGCAAGCCACGGCGCGGTATCCAGCTCCATCACAAGACCATCCTTGCACATACAGTACCTCCCCAAAGAGAGAAGTAACGACTTGGAATCTGCCCCTCAGGGCTGTTCTGGCGACGATCAGACGGAATCTACGCTTTCCTACCCTGCTTAACCTCTTGGTCCAAGCAATGGCACGAACTATCACGTATAGAGTCTCTTGATCTATGGATAAGGGATGAAACCTATCACTTCCAGGTCTGAAGGGGACACAAGACCTAGGGCTATACATGGTTATTGCTTCGTACAAGTCTCAATCCTGGAATGATTGCGCTGTCTGGTGATCCAGTGAAGGTACAATGGCAGCCTTGTGGCCCCTCGACCTCGATATGAAGATTAGTCTCTTCACGCGACTGGTATATGTTTGCTGCATACAGTCCCAGGCATAAGGACAGTGTACACTCGACAGAGCCATGCATCAACGGATAAAGAAGTTCCTCCTGACTCGCCAAGATGGCTGGTACGCCCCTACATCTGGTCCTTTTATCATTGTGTCATGGCCGATTCTTTAACTGTACCCGCTACTCAACCTGCTGAGTAAAATCATTGAGAGCATAAACACTCGAGGCAAACTGATCGGTCAGCCTGTTGACTTTATTGATACGTGACACCTGATACTCGAAGGACCAGGCGACGGCGTGTTTTGCTTTGGAATGATAGTCGGAATTATGCTCTGCATAAAAACGACATAACTACCTAGGCAGAAAGAAAATGCATGAACCAGCCACCAACGGCCACACAGTGCCACCAAAGGCCGAGACCTGAGAAAATATTAGCAGTGAACACAGTCACATCCCCTGTCCTCGGTACCGCGACGACTAGGCCATAGACTACGTATTCCGCGTTGCAAACACGAATACGCGACTAGTTACCCCTGGGAGATGTCTCAGCCCCCAGCCTCCCGCGCAGCGTGTCGGGGTGCCGTAGGACCAGGACAAAAAAGGACCCAATGACTCCCTGGACACCTTGAAGTACAGCAGAAGCCAGGCCCCATGTCCACTAGGCAGCAGATGGACAAGCAGCTCCTCTGTCAGCCCACACACACAGTGCAAAACAGTCACCTTATCACTGTTCCGCGCAGTCAACTCATTGTCAGAGCCACAGCTCGCCACCAGCGGCCAAGTACAGTCTATTTTGGTGCTAGCAACGTTGTCGTGTCTGAATTCTTCTTCTGTTTACACCACACCTAAGTTCCTTATTACAGCGCAGATTCTGGGACGCGTGAGGCCTTCATAATAACCCAATCACGTGTCTTGTTCTCAAAAAAAAGTTCCTTCTTGTTTTATGACATGATCGTGAGGAAATGAGGTTATCACAGGACAGCATTTAGGTGCACGACTGCAAAATGCAAAAGTTAGTCTTGGTTTTAGCAATTGTGTAGGCTTACGACCACCTGCTGCACATCATTTAGCAGTCTGATGTGTTATGCGCCGCCGGGGGAGGTTTTTACTACCGCAAACGGAAGGGGTTTTGTTATCCGCAAAGAGGTTTTTCCCCTAACGGACAGGTTTCCCTCACCCTCTATCAATCCTATGTGTGCCATGCATGCATTTGCGGGGCTGGCAACCTGAGCCTGGTCCAAGGTGGGATTCAACTAGTAAGCAAGGTTTATGGCAACGGCCTTCTGAAAGGCCATCTAAACGCCATGAGTATCGGCTATACCTTGACATTCGTGGACCAAGAGGGCTATGATACGCTCGCGCCATTACACAGATCAGATTGGGACGATGCTCATGGTTCTAGCATCACCATGCATCCCAGGACTGGTACGGCCACTCAGATTTCATCACAGAGCCCCTTAAAAGATATTTGTCGGACCGAGGGGAGATCATACACATGTGCGGCTCACCGGGAATGATTGATGCAATGGTGAACAAGTTTGGGAAGTTAGGCCTTTGACCTCCGGGGATAGCAAGCAAGCCAATGACAAATCAAGTCTTTGGGTTTTTGGATTAGGGCAATGTACATAACTACGCGTGATAAGATTCTATGGTTGTCAAGAAGACTGCCTAATGTAATATGAGTGCTAAAGGGTAATGTCATCATGTTTGGCATTAGTGATTATAGATCACAAGATATCTGGGCAAACGACATCATTGACGCGAGATAGTTTTAATGTAGCTCAATAGCACCTGCAAAATTTGCAGCAAAATCTATTATCGTTATTGTTATTATTATCTGCAATGGTGACAAGAAGCCATTGGCCACAGCAGCAAGCAAAACAAATTGTCATTGATACATAACGGTATTAAAACTAGGTACCGTAAAATACAGTAAGTAGCAAGACCTATCAATGTCTTATTTTGTAGATATTGAGTACAACTATGGCTAAAGAACCCCTTAGGAGGCGGGCCTGGCAGTTTAGTCTCAATCCAATATCGTCTCGACCATGCCACTCACTGTTTTGACGTCCCACTCTCCGTTGTGATCTGTAGGTTCTATCTGGAGTGTTACAAGCTATACTACTGGAAGTTTATTAATATTTATGTTTAGAAACGGCCAGTTAGCGTGTGAAAAGCTCTTTCCCGATTGGACTCGTTAGGGACGTGGTTCCGGAGGACATGACCTAGCTGCTTGTCAACGTGGATTGCGAACTGACCCGGGATTGGTCAGAGGCTGACCAAAGATTGAGGCAACCCGAAGAAGGGGAGACAAGGTGATATACATGAATCGGAGTGCTGGAGAGATATTCAAGAGTCAGGGCTGATGTCGTCGATACGCCCTGCAAGACAAACATGATTGTAATTGACCTCATGGATACTACTACCAACGTTGTGATATATACTTAGAAACAACTTGAACTGCTGATAGAAACATAGTAAAGTATCGAACCGAGCTGTATTGCAATCGGACATCAATAATCTGTCCCAAATCTCAATGTATGGAATCACCACGACTATTAAAGCTGGGACTTGACTTTATGCATGACTACTTGACTTTGTGGCTTCTTCCGCCATGGTATGAATCCAATTTTCTCTTCTGGAAAGGGAACGGCATCCAAGATTGGTCCATTTGCGACTAGGGGTACCGTTCTCATGTCGGCAATCCTTGCTGCCTTTAATGCGGGTTGAGAAGGGCCTGTGGATAGATCAAGGCTGAAGCGAGAAATATCCATCCACAGCCTTGCTGCAGGCTCGCGGGCACCTTGATATGCCATGAAAGCCTGACGCAAGTCTCTCTCGGAGGGATTCGGGCTGGCGAGTAGTACCCTTTTGAGGACGTTGGCCAAGGTGATGGCGTCTTCGATGCCGCAGCATGCGCCTGCTCCTCTAACGGGATTCATCTGTCAGATGTCAGCATAATCTGATTCCCAGAATCAATGAGCGGGGTTACCTTGTGTGCTGCATCCCCAACCAAAACCATCCTGCCCCAATGCCACCATCGGAGTACACCTTCATCAAAGTTTGCGCTCCCACCAGCCGATTTACTATTCCACAAATCACCAAAGGTGACGCCGTTGGCCACAGGAACCTGTAGCCAGTGCTTGGCAGCATCTTCTGCGTCATTTTGTCCAAAGTGTGTGCGTTCCCTCGACACTGGTATACGGCCATAAGCAATGAGTTGTGCCTCAGTCTCTGACGTAAAAACTTGGACGTGAGTACCCCGCTGGTAAACGTTGATATTACTCCCAGGGGTGAGTCCCTCGATGCAAGCTGTTCTGCCGAATACGCCTGCGTATGGTGCTTCGAACGGGTTCGAGCTATGGTCGAAGAGCCCTTCTGGGGCTTTGTCTATCATTTGACCTCTGACGGTGCTCCAGATACCATCAGCTCCAATGACCATGGACCCATTTTCCGAGCTCCCATCCTCGAATTCAACTCTGACGCCATCTTCGTGGGATACGATGTTGATAAGTCTCTTGTTTGTCTTGACATGTTGTTTCCAGCTGCCAAGTGCTTCCACCAATGTTTTGGCAAAGCTTCCTCGATTGAATAGCATCATTGGATATCCATAACTAACAACATTCAGTAAGCCCTGCTCTAGCTACTTTGAAAGGGGACTCGACTCACAGCATAACCAGCTCCTCGAAGCCCTGGCCGTGGCGGAGGACCTCACCTTGAGCTGACAAGTGCATAGAATGAAGCATGGGCTGACCAATCGCCTCTACAGCATCTAGAAGGCCCAGCTGATGGAAGATTCGCAGTATGTGAGGCCATAGAAACAGACCATAAGCTGGATCTGGAGGAACCTGAGCTCGCTGCTCAACGATCATGTAGTCGATGCTGGACACTTGTAACGCATGTGCGAGCACTAAGCCCACAGGCCCAGCGCCAACGATGATAACCTTGAAAGTGCTCATGTCGCCATGCACGCGTAAAGCCGCGTTTGAAAGATGAGAAATTCACTGTAGGCAGAAGATTGGAAAGCATTTGAGCCGAGCTTCCGTCAAGTGATGCGCGTCAGCCCGCTGCGTCAGCAAATCAATTAGGTTGGCTCCCACCAACCACATCCAGATTAGTGCTTATGAGATTGAAACCGGTAATGCTGAGCGAGCTTGCTGCACTTTCCCGTGTGTTGTGGCTGTGTTATTTCCGTTGGCTTGCTCACAAGTCTACCCCTTCTTCGAGTCCTTGACCAAGCTGCACTTTCCTATGATTAATTTTAATATTAAGAATTATACTTATTGCTAATTATGATAAATGAAAGTTTAGAATTATCTTTTAATTATAATCATAAAATAGTAGAAAGACTTTTTAGCTCTTAAACTTAAGTAAATAAATACAAAGATATTTTTACTTATTTAAGTATATAAATAATATTTTGATATGCTCTTAATTTCTCTATTTGTTATATTTCATAATTTCTATTAGGAATGTATATAAGTAGCGGGATAATAGTTTATTTTACGGTTTATGGGCTTAAAGCCTCAAGGGCTCAACCTTGCCACAGTTCCTGTTGAGTTTAACTAAGCAATTAATCGACTACTGATCGATTGACTGTTCAAGTGCTTTGGGAAACTTGAACAAATACTATGCGACGTGCAAAGATAAATAGAAGACCTGTGGAAGTAATATCGCATAGATATGGAACATATATGGTCGTTGGGAGATTACTTCGGAGTATCTTCCTTCTACAAGTAGGAAGGATCTTGAGTGATCTAGCCGTCAGAAGGCGAGGGGCCGGGTCGTGACATGCCCTAAGGTGTAGCGTCTTAGGGTCACGCAATAGACATCTCGGATTGCCGAAATGTGCGGAATAAATATGTTTTCTGAGTTTGTCTTTGATGTATTACAAATAGCCTCATTGATACCTGTGTTCCGTTACCAGCTAGGTGTGTAATGGGCAGGCTGACGCATCTTGCCTTCAGACTCGAGTCGTTATTTGGCATACAGCCTGTTTGGCTATGCTATTCTAGAAGTCACTGCGTGCCGAAGGCCCTGATCGTCCTGTACTAAAGAAGTTCAAGTTACCGCAGCACATCACGCCAAGAGAGCGAGAAAAGAAAAAGATGCATGAGTGGAACAATGAGCCGACTGAACTCTCCAACCGGCCGTGTTGAGCCAATTAGGTAGCCTAGCTACGCGATAGACTACTGTTAGGTCTCTTTGGGGTGTCAGCAGGTTGCATTAGTGGCAGTAGCCAGACAAGGCCTCCCCTGTTGTTTATATCCTGGCCTGGTGTTTAAATAGCCATCCATCAACATTGGGCCTTCAGACAAAGATGACCCAAAAACCATGTTCGCCGATATGTATCGCTTGCTTTTCTCTTTACTTCCCATCGCTGCCCTCCTTTTCTGGCAGGCATTCCCTAGCCCCCAGGTGTCGATTCTCCGCCAAGTCTATCAATTTCCTCATGGCACCTGGGTCGAGAACATTGCTGTTCGACCAAATGGAAATCTCTTGGTCACACTGGTGAACCAACCCGAGTTGTGGGAAATCGTGTCGCCCCATCAGCCCGAAAGCACCCAAGCACGTCTCATCTACCGTTTCGACGGCGCTGGAATGGCAACAGGAATTACTGAGATCACTCCCGATGTTTATGTGGCCCTGACGCCTAATCGTGTCTGGGAGGTCGACTTGACCAAAGCAGCTACCCGCACTAGGCTGATTTCCAGTATTGACAAGGCTGGATCCCTCAACGGAATGACGCTGCTAAATCAACAAGAGGGCATAGTTGCCATTGCCGATTGTCAGCTGGGCGTTGTGTGGCGCCTCAACACCAAGGATGGAAGTCATGCAGTCATGCTGCAGCATGAATCAATGGCTGCCAATGATGAGCTCGGCCCCTTGCTAGGCATTAATGGATTGAGGAAGCATCAGGACTTTATTCATTACGTCAACACCCCTCGGGGATTGTATGGCCGTGTGCGTGTAGACGTGACCAGTGGTCACGCTCTGGATCCCTATGAGATCATTAGCAAGGGAGTCATGGCAGATGATTTCGCCATTAGCCCTCACGGTGTTGCGTATCTGGCAGGAGTTTCGGAGAATGCCATCATTCGGGCTTTTCTAAATGGGACGCAAGAGATGGTTGCAGGGGGTCTCGTCCACACCACTGTGACAAGGCCTACGTCAGCTGCTTTCGGACGAAACGAAGATTCGAATTTTTTATACATCACCACTGGAGGAAATACGAGTGATCTGACTACATACGACGGGAAGGGGGAAATTCTGGCCTTGAAATTCAATCCGTTAGAATAAGTGTGAGATATCTACATGGTAGACACAGTTCTGTCTTGCAGTAACATTAGCCATCTCACCTTCAACAAGCAAGTACCAGGCGCCGGTCCCAAATCCCCAAAACTATCCCGCCAACATGCGACTCAGCCTTGCGGCGTGGGTTCTTGTAGAGCACCATCCCTGAATTAACCTCTCCCCCTATCCTCCCATGTGCAATAGCCACTACTCTTTGCCACGACATCGTAGAAATGCACATGACTCCTGGTCACCTGGGGGTAAGTGGGCCAACAAGTCTCTATACGTCCTTCTATAATACATATATTTAGTTGTGATTTGGCCGGATGTTGAAAGCTTTCGAGTGATATGCTGTGTCTCAACGGCATTATCATACCTATTTAGTCCCGAGTTATCTATCAGGGAGCAGATACAACCCGAGACGTTTTGCCGCCGCCCAAGACTGTTCGTGGCTATATAAGAATGCTTTACTGCTATTCAGTCATCTTCACAAACATTTTGGTGTGAAGCTAAGCGACGAGATAGCTGAAAGATCCATGGTCTGCTTGTGCTAAAACCGTAGTTAAGACGTCATGCTACGACAACTAGAAAACAGAGGCAAGGAATTCCTCGCATGCTTACTAACAAGCGCCTTGGATCTATACAAGGAGTGTGTAATAATGAGTTTGCATCGAGAATTTGGATAGGGGTTAACGGTGCTCAGCGTGTCTGGTGTCAAGTTGCGCATGCCGCCTACCTCTTTGCCGTTGCTTCGTGTCCATCTCTTAAGTTAGTTAACCTATCAAGTATATTGAAGAACGCATTATCAACGCATCATAGCATTGTATGCTAATTAGCACAGTGGCCTCTTTATAATTCTTTCTCCTACTTGTAATAGCAGGTGAGTACAGGGATCGAGACGATAAGTAGCAGTATTTAATACCTGCGGAGCGCCCTGAGAGCAGAATGATGACCTTAGTGATGTGGTTAAGCAGTCACATGTGTTCTGTCTCTATGCAAATGACAAAGGTCGATGCACCCATGCTGGAACTACCAAATGTAAGCTCTGGCGCGCCTTCTGGGTGAGTAGGATGGTGCAGAACTAGGACAAATCTTAAGACGAACACCTTGTCGGCTGGAGGAATTTCGTTGGACCCCGTGTCTCACTACCGTACACGGCAACCATTTAGGGGATCAAGCTCATTTACATATAATGCGGCCTGCCGTTTGCCTGAAACCTCGTGCTAAGTTAGAATGAGGGGTGGTTTCTATAGCTCTGCAGATACGCCGGGGGGAAACTGGGGAAATTTAATATGAGACACTGGGGAGGAACAAGAGGCGAGTAAGATATAATTTGCAGGCTCACAGAAGACCTACTTGCAACTAATATAATTTTACCAGACGGTTGTAGTTGCAGCGTCTACTGAGCGGGTAGGTATCGCATAGCGAAGTTCTAACCTCGAATAAGAGCCTAAAATAACGGAGCTTGTAATGAAACCACCGCAAACTTTTTTATGTCTTTCCTTGGGGGGTAAAGCTTTCGAGGGTCTAGACAGCCAGCCGTAAAGAGACAAACAGGACTTGATTTACGAAGTTTGGATGGGTCAAAGCTAAAGATCAGCCTATTAGACATTCCTTATGCAACACAGCTCTCCTTGAGATCTATGGGGGCAATGGAAATTCCGCTTCATGCCCGTATTAACCTATGCCAATCAGCAAAAGCATGGCCACTTCACCTATAATTAGATATACATGACTTCCATCGGCGAAGGGGTGTGTCGTCCTTTTCTCCTAAAGAGTTTGCAGAGTCGTCTGTCGTCTGAGAAGCAGGGTGGCAACATGCGTCCAGCTGTAATCCCTCGAGCCATCCTCGCTTGCAGCTGGAAGAGTCGAGACCGTTGATTTCGCCAGTGTGCAGGAAATTCAACCAATTGAGATGAAATATGTTGCAAGGGTGCAAGAATCGACTTGTCTGGAACAAAGGTAACGATTCAATAGCGTCGAAATAAGCGAGAACATTAACGATTTCGGTACAAGAGTTGAAGAGCTGAGCCGCCACTTTTGGTGCGGGGCCTCCTTAGTTACCAAAAGCCCTAGAATACAAATATGGCCATTGCTCCGGAGCAACAAGTCAAATTCGGGTCAAAAACTGCCTACAGGCTTTCACTGTCAACCTTTTAAGTTCAAGGATGAGATATCTATTCACTGTCGTGTCGCTGTTGGCTTGTGCCTTAGCATCACCCACTCCCTCCCATGCGCTCTCCATCTTTGACGACGATACCATCCCTGTCGTGGACCAGCCTGATCTCGAGCACTTCAACGTAACCAAGCTCTCCGGCCACTACATAGATACCAAGGGGTCAAGCATCGAGAAGCGGGCACTCAAACTGGACTACGTCTTGTACGATGTCGCGTTCAACGGCCGCAATGAGGGCAACTTGGTCCCATTTCGTGTCACCGGGCAACTCCTTGTCATTAAGCGCATTCCGGTTGCCAACAGTCCAAATGGCGCAAACCCCGTTGATGTTGTCATCAAGATCGGTAACCCGGCTGGCAATCCCGTCGCGGGAAGCATTCACTACGTGACCAACCGTTACCTTAATCCATTTCTTGGCGGCATTCGAGATGGTTCACGGACCGATTTCGCGCGTGTTTCGGTCAAGTCGGACACGATCAAGGTCTCCGCAGACACGGCCTTTTCGCTTATCAACGCGCTGTCCGTGTTCAATGCCAGAAGCGGTTTCTTCGCTGATGTATATAATGCGTATAGTGGTGGTTTTAGGTCCTGATATAGGATTGGCATCTGGGTATCCGCATTTAAGGTTAAAGATATTATATTGCATAAAATTAGTATCGCTACTATCTTATACCTTAAACCTTATTACTATTATAGTTATTCCCCTTGCGGTAAGTAATCCTTATTGCCTTCCCC
>JAPFTB010000483.1:0-18044 GCA_030779245.1 Fusarium sp. MBC 438
GAGCAAGCAGGCCAACGTCTGCAGAGCATCAGCCAGGGTTATCATGGACTCGGATGAGGCGACAAGAGAGGGAACAAGTTGGAGAGAGGAACCCTTTCGAGACATGGGCAGGCAAACGGCGGCTAATTAATAATTCAACCTTGGTCGGAATATTAGCTCTTGGAGACCAGCGGAGGCCAAGTCATGTATGTACGGAAAATGGAGCCAACAATGCAAAAACTGCTAGGGACGGCCCGGCCTGAGGACGGGGATGAATGCAACCTGGGATGTCCTGACTTACCTACTCTGTAACTGGCAAGAAGGCACCTGGAAGCTGAAGCAGAACTAAAAGAACCCATGAGGACGAGTCCTGTAGGTAGGGATTTGGCCTGTTCGTCCCAGAGATTGCCTATTTCCTTGCCGTCGTCTCGTCTCATGGGTTCTCAGGCGCCGTCGTCCGTAGCTCGTGGCATCTCTCTCGTTCAGGTTTCGACGACTGGGAAGGGTCCCATCTTCGGGAGGTATGAAGTCAGTCATGCACGGTGTCTGCAGCCCGTTGTCGAAGTCTGTCGAGCTTCCATCCGCCTCGGTAGGCAGCTGTACCATGGTCCAACGTCCCTCGTAGGATTCATCAAAAGTCCGGCCCCGCACTACCGAGACCGCCACTGCGCAAACCCATTTCCCACACTCCATGTTAATCGCGCCAGTTCTCAAGAGTCGGAGCTCGGGCATTGAGATCGCTCGTGAGGCATCCCGCTCAAGATTGGTATCCTCGACACCCCCGGCCGCCACCGACACAACTTGACTGGGTGTAAGTGCAAGGGTGCCTGGCTAGGCACAGCACTCGAGGGCCGCTCATTTCGCCGCTGCGGGCCATGAAAACAACAATCAGGGTAACGCTAACAGGCTGTCTAGCAGATGAGCCATGGAGCTGGACCTGACGAGAACTGGGGCAGAGCTTTATTCTTAGCTAGACATGTCTAGGCCTGCGGCAGCCGTCGATGCCAAACACGCCCCGTCCCGTGGCTCTCAACGCCGCAAGGCGGATGGTGGACGAGTCACCACGGGCGCGACGTGATGTGACGATGGTGCAAGCCACCCGTCCTCAAACAACGCGAGGGCGCTGACCCATCTCATTTCGCTGTTCTCGCGGATTCATTTCCTGGAAACTTGTGACGAGCCGCCCGTTGACAATCACATCCGTGACAGTGAAGGCGACGTCACATCACCCTGGTCGTCAATAAGCCATTCGCACGACGTTGCATGCAAAGTATGTCAATCTGATCTAGGGTTGGCTGTGCCTTGAACGGTCATCATACCTGTTCCAACGTTTCTGGGGCATGTTTGCTTTGTGCTTCTCTTTAGCCACCCAATTGATGTCTGGTGTCCATTCCTCGACCTGGAGCTAACCTTTTCGCCAGGACCGCCTGTGTTGGCCATGACAGCGACATACAGACATTGTACATGCTTAGCGGCGGATTGCAAAAGGCGGAGCAATCTACAGCATGTTAGCATGGATGCTCTCCCCAAATAGTCCTCACCCTGGATCGCCGCGGCATTGCTCAGGTGGCCTGGCTTCATCCCCAGTGTCATGGCGTCCTCAGATGACCGGCGGTGGTTCTATTCGGGAAGAGATCTGACCTTGCCGGTCCAGATCATAGTCCGTCGCGATCTGGTCTGTCCGTCCGCGCGTGACATCGTCGATAGGTGCGCAATGCCGTGCCGGATCGCAAAAGCTTCCTAGCTCCGAGTCCTACCGTTGTCCCGGTACGCGCCTGTGCCAGCAAGAGCTCCGGCGTCGACGCAATGCAGGTGGGCCTTGCCGCTTGGGACAACTGTCGTGGATGCGGTTGCATGCTGCAGGCGGGCCTTGCAGCTCACAGACCAGGATCTTTCCCCGGTAAAGTCCCTGGCCATGCCCTAGCACCGTGGCCCGTCAGAAATGTTGTCGTTGTTCGATGTGCCTGCGTGACTGGGATCCCCGGTTGTCCGATGCACCCACACCCCTCGGCCATGGTACCGGATATCACCGCTCCAGGGGTTCTGGTGAGGATCAAAGCCGGACGAAAGTGAAAGGAGCATGCATTGGGAGACACGTGCTTCCTCTCAGCATTCCATGTGAGGGGTATGATAGTTTTGGTGGCGCCCAAGCCCAGGCACCATCTCGCTATTCAAAATGTTAGCGCTGGTATTGTGTCTGCCATGAGGAGGATGATGTACCTGGGATCCATTGGAAGGCTGCCGAACGCCTACTACGTCGCACTCCGCATCTCGGGCTATAGCATCATCGTTCAGACGCTTAGCTCCAGGTCCAGACAAGGGCTGAGAACCAAGCCAAGTTCCTCAGCAACAGCAACGCCGCAATCCAGAGCCAGGTTATTGATGGGGTGGGCGGCCGCGGATCGTGCTGGGGAACAGGGGGATTCCGCCCTTCCGCGCGGACGGTAATTCGTGGCGTGGCTCGTGTGGAAGTTTGAAGTTGAAAGAGATGAGGCGAGAGCGAGGCATGCATCCGTGCTCTGTATGAATTGCTAGGATGACAGCAAATATGGCATTGGCGTGCTGGTAGCTGGCGTAGCTGAGTGCTGACTGAGAAGAGATTCATCCCTGAAGGGAGTCGGGAACGGATCGTCTGGTGGTGGAATGGAGTGGAATGGACGGGAGCTTGTTCCTGCCTTACACCAGTTGGTGGACGTTGAGTTTGCCCTGCGCCTGCCGTTGCGGACCGTTTCCTACCCAGTTGGAAGCTGCGATGCGGTTCGTGGAGGGCTCGCTAAAAACCTTGCCAGGCATTGTCGAGCAAACTTTCTTTGATGCTCCATCAATCATTGATTGCATCAACAACTCGAGTCCCTCTTGGTCCCGTATTCTCGTCAATTCGCCCAGTCGTGATGCCACGGGGGGCGTGTGTTTGTCCCTCACATCCAAATCTGCAGCCCTCTGCTTTTGCGCCTCCCCGTCTACGACATCTGTCTCCTTTCTGTTCCACTCACACGTCTCAAGGCAAGACAGGACTCTCTCCCATGTGGCCTTGGTGGGCACTGCAATGCCATGTCATCTCGAGGCAAGACAGACCTTTCTGTTTCTGTCTGTCCGTGGGGTTTGCAGTGTGATTAATCGTGTAAGTGACGCGCTTGCCTTTCGAGGCCAGCAAAGGTTCAACCGACTGATTGACGTGCCTGGCAATACTTGCTGCACATGGACATGGACATGGACATGGCCCTGGCTGAGATACAGAAACAGAAGCAGAAACGTACAGGCACCCCAGCCTAGCCAACAATGGGCAGACAGGGAGACCGAAAAGACTCGCAATTAACTGCTCCCAAGGGAACCGGGACCTTGCAAGGACTAGCCAGGATCAGCTAGGTCCGCACCACCCAAATCCATGGCCATGGGCGCGATGGCGATCTTCTTTTTCCTTTGTCTCCCCATGCCAGGTCGCTCATGTAGCGGCTCGCTCGCTGTTGGACGTCTTGTTGTCGTCTCTTTTCTCTTCTGCAAGCCCGCCTGCTCGTTGCTTTTTGGGTCTCCCGAAGGCGCGGTCGTCACCGCGTCTAGCCCTCTTTCAACTTAGATCCGTGGTCCACTTCGCGCGCCAACTAGTTGCCCGCCACATGACTGGTCCTTGCTCTGCCGCCTGTACTTGACGGGCAGCATCTGCTGGCATCTGCATCTGCAACTGGATCGAGAATCAGACTGCGAAGGTCGGAGTGCCTTGGTCAGGGGCCGCCGAGGCTCTGAGTGACGTTTTGGGCACATATGGACCTCACTCGAGCTTGCGCGTGAACCACCTGCGCAGTGCGTCGTGAGTTGGTCGCCGTCACTTGCGTCCGGCCGTGCCCACGTCTACTACTTTGGCATTTCCGTTGACCGCTCTAGTTTCCCGGGCTCCGTCTCCTTGGTAGCTAGCCGGCGAGCCGGCCTCGGGCTAGATGGGCGGTGTCGAGCTTAGCTCTGGAAGGCTGCCAGTTGTACTCGATGGAACTTCAAGTGAGGCCAGCTTCTATTCCGCAGTATCGGTGGCCTCGGACTCCCATTTCCGTCGTCTGATGCTCTAACAGCCCAGCTTCATGACTTGTCGTTACATACTCCCTCCATGATGCCACTGACAAAGAGGCGGACAGAAGTTCTGCCACGGGCTGATCTAGGGTGCGGTTCGAAACTACCTGCCTACAGTACCTACCTACACCGACAGCCCTCATGGAGACAGAAGAAAAAATTGTCATGACGGGCAAAACTACCGGTAGCTCCCCGTCCTTTATTAGGGCCCCGGTCGTCTAAGCCCTGCTGGCCTTGGCGACCGCGGAGTCTGCAAAGCAAGCAAGGGCAGTGGCACGCAACCCCTGGTACATGCTTGCTGCGTCTGCTGGTCTTCAAGACCCTGGTCAACACGTTCTCCCTGGTACCTACCAGCAATCACCTCGAGAGAGAGCTCGTTGTTGGGCCCCCAGAACTAGCCCCAGCTTAGCCCCGGCCTAGCCCCAGCTTCTCTCGCTATAGACCGTGGCCTTGCTCAAAACCTGTACCCTGGGCCAGTTAGTTGATGCTCGCTCGTCGAGAGCCGGGGCCATCCAGCTCTGGGGCTTGATAAGGCGCGGCACCGGGAGCAGCTCAAGGCCTGCATGGATGGGATCCGTACCCAGAGCAAATAAAGAATACCACACAGTGTGGCTCTCTCCATCTCGGTGCCCCATCTGCTGGGACTCGCTTCTCATGGGTGTTTTTCTCTTGTTTGTGCTGCGGAACGCCAGACAACATCTTACATCACTGGGCGTTCCCTGACCCAGCTCTGCTTGTTCTTCTTCTTCTGACTCTTTTCTCTCTTCTTACTCTGTCAAAGCCTTACGGCCCAAGGCTACCCAGCCCACTGTCAGCCTTCCCATCTGTTGACGTTACCATACCTTGTCTCCTGCCGTCATAATCACCAACTCCGAGTTGATTCGGTCACAGCTCTGGCCCCATCCAACCTACCCAACTCCAAGCTTTTGTCCAGCCAGCAGACCCGGCGTGGACACCAAAACACATCACATCCAATAATTCGGATTGCGAGGCGAGAGGACTTGCTCAGACTGGTGGTCCTCGCTCCACGCCCCATCGGCCATTCACAGCGACGAAACTCCCCTTGAGCTGTATGATTTGCTGGTTAGCCTGCACATTGGCTATCCCCCTGTCAGCGTTCCGGTAACCACACTTGCGCCGTTCATCATCCTCGACGACCTGCTCGTAAGTGAGCCAAGCTGTGTCCCCCGGGGCTACCCAGAATCTCACATATCAGATCCATCGTGGCGACCTGTGCCGCGCCGCCTCGACCTGTTGATCATTAGCGGGTTGACGTACTGACCTGCCATTCCTCGGACTGGACTCGACAAGCCAGCATCAAAACCCCCCATCTCCCCCATCCTAGCTCGAGTGGCCCAAGCAGCATCGACTAGGGTGATTCTTAAATCAAGTTGTTCTGGGCCTTGACCCTCCTCCATCCTTCACGGGGACAGCGTTGTCGGTTGCAAAGAAAAGGGTTGGATCATCTAACCCAGTCGCAACAGTTGACTTGCTCTCTCCTCGAAGCATTCGAGACAGGACACTGCGGTAGCTTCACATCACCGGGACTGTTTGGGTATCAATCCCATCGGGTCCCCAAGAACAACACACCCAACCTGGCGATCCAGACGACAAGCCTGTGGCCGCAGGCACAGCCATCTCAGGGCAGCCCTGATTCTGCTGCTACAGATTCAACCGGCGCAACACCCAACTCGCCGCGGACGCCATCGACACCGAGTTGGCCCTCCCAGCACTTCTCTCTGCAGAAGCCTTCCAGCACCCAGGACAGTCAACAGTCGTCCTTGACTGGGGCCGGGGAGGGTCAATGTGCCGGCCCTCGTGGCCAGGTGTGCACAGGCGATCTGGTCCCAATGTCGCAGACTGGACCTGCGTCTCGCCATGCCTCACGCCGCTCTTCGAGGTCACCAGCGGGAGACGATCAAGTCTCGCCCTCCTCGACTCGGTACGGGCAACCCGGCGCTCGTGACACACGTCAGGACTTGAGCAGCGTCCCGTACACAAATGGGGAGAACAGGGCGCATCAGGTTCAGCCGAGGACTTTGGGTGTTCACAACATCCTCAACCCTCTGGAGCCCCAGCTGCTCAGTTCAGGGGCCAGCGGTCATCTCCACGCAGCAGTTCGACCCCATGACGGCGAGTTACCGACCGTAACTCCCGGATCAACTCCTGGGCCTTTCCCAGCAGCGCGGCTGTTTCCAGCTGCTCAACCTGCATCGATCTCGCTTCCAGGCACGCCTGTTGGGCCTCTAACGCCCTTGGGTGGTCCTTCATCGGAACGCAACTCTCCAACCATGGCATTTCCTTTCCCTTCCGTGAACAACCCCAGGCGGAAACCCAGCCCAACTCAACCTTCTCGAGCCATGAGTCTTAGCCATGGACCACAATCAAATCGCGATTCCGAAGTCCGCCAGCTACCGCCGCACAGTGTTTCCCCAGCTAAGCGGCCCTACGAAAGTGAGGTCCTGGAAGAGACTACCAGGTCTCACTTCCCAGGTCTACAACATCTTCCTGGCATGCCCTCAGGTCCTCCATCAGCAATGTCGACTCCAGGACGATCTCTCTCGCAACCGGCAATCCCTTCTCCAGGAACACAAGCACCTCTCCCTATCTTGCCACCAAGTACCGCTTCAGGTCGCCCGCAGCAACCTCCGATGCCCCCGCAAGGGCCATACCCTCCCAACATGCAGACTAATCGACAATTCCCAGGTGCAGCCCCTCCCAATGAGGGTTCCTTGCCATGGACTGAAACAATACGGAGGCACGGCATGGGAGGTGCTCTATTCGGTGTCGAAGGACAACAAGCTTTCATGACTCTTCCAGGAAGCGATACTCCGATTGCCGTCCCAGTTGATTTCTCTCAAGCATCCAAAAAGGCAGACGAAAAGCGACAACGAAATGCGGTGGCTTCAACAAGGCATCGCAGGAAGAAGAAGATCCTCCAGGAGGAGAATACTAAACAATTACAGGAGCTTCGGGATGAGAGGAGAATGATGGAAATTAAGATCGAGGAGTTGACGCAACAACGGGACTTTTACCGAGAAGAACGCAACCGATTGAGAGACATTGTCGCGCAAACACCATCGATTAGTGGCCTCGCGGTTGGGCCGCCAAGTCCTAATTTTGCGAGCGGCTCTTTTACCGATACGAGCTCGCTTCAACAGGGACCTCAAGGCTATGGAGGAGATCCTTCGACGGGCGAACGACCAGCACAGCGCCGGCGAACCGACGACCGACCCGAGTTCTCGATACCGTCCTACGGATCTCCTGCGAGCATACACCCCGGGGCTTCTCCGAGCGGGCTGCCACCTATGCAAGGCCCTGGTTATGGAGCCCCATCACGGCCATCGTCTGCAGCATCATCCACTAGCGGTGAAAGGCTCCCGCCGTTGAGGGCTATGGACGGCAGGCCGCCACCTGTCCCGGGGCAAGGCCAGGTGCAAGAGCAGGATCCTCGGACTGGCCAATGGGTTTCAGTTCAGCCGCGTGTGCCAGAGACTGGGTGGGCAACTCGAGACACGCACCGAAGATAGAGGTGGGAGGAGATGATTGACGAAGTCGACACAAGAGGCATCACCTCGCTTCCAAGCCAGGAAGCCACCGAGAGCGGACTTTCAGCGTCTCAGACATTATGAGTGCATCCTTCAACGAGGTGCAATTGCCTATATGCCATCATCTACTATATAATATTGGAGTGGTTCTGGTTCTGGTTCTGGGTCCGGTTTGGGGGCTAGCGGGTGGGACTTTGGAAGACGCATTATTGTTGGGCAACCGACGCCATTTCCTTGTGCTTTTATGCCGGTTTCTTTCTTCATTTCATTGTTGTTGTTGTTTCTCTATCTGGATTATATGTCTTTTCTCAACGGAGTTGGATATTCCGCATGTATTGGAACGTTTCTCCTTTGTTCAACTGGTGGTGGCTGGATGGAAGGATGGTGAAAGCGTGTGTTTTTTTGCTGCGTACTTGTCCATTCGTTTTGCCTTGAGGCTGTGTTTCAGACTGAAGCCTCTACCAAGCCCAGATTACTATTACAGAAACAGGTCTTGCTACAGATTGGTTTGTTGTTTATTTGTTTTCCCTACATGTTTTATCATTTCTTCATTGTTAAAGACATTGCTCTACTTGTTTTGCTTGGACATGGCATAAAACCAACGGAGTCACTCGTTTCGACAGCACCTTGCTTTGGGGGCAAGGCACACAGGATCAGGGGGGATAAGGATAAGCCTCGCGAGAGGTGAAAATCAAGGAAGAAAAAAATTGGTCAAATCACTGGTATTTTGGGTGTCCTCTCTTGAAATGGTTAAGATTGGATGTCCGGTCTGTCGTTACCTGGAGAGGCATTTCTTTACTGTTACGGCTGGCTCTTGTTTTTGCGCGTTGTCTCTTGTCGGGAAACGCACCCATTGATACCAGATTGTACTTGTCTTGTTTTTGGTTTACTTTTTCTTTTTACTTGTTTAGTTAGTATCGATTTGTACTCTAGCTGTCGGCGGGATGGGACAGGAGTTCTCTGGGCCATTCTCCTTCTGTTATCCTTTAGGGGGTTGTTGCGGATTGATACCTGATACCCTGGGCGTGTGCTACTGGATGGAAGAAGGAATGAATAGGGATGGAGGATCCATACTAGGGCGAACAGCACTAGAGAAGAGACAAGATCTATCTATATCATGATGGCTGCCTTGTGCAATACGAGTGATGCTCAGACTGTGTGTTATCGGTGACTGAGTATCGAACAAGGTAATTACGTATTAGGAGTCGGCATGAAACTAGAGGAGAAACTGGAAGATCTGGCAGCAGCGTGGCGTATCTCTTAGGGGGAGATCATCATGTACGTAAGAAGCAGGGCGATAGTTGACAAGTCGCATTAGCAAGAGACCACTCGGGCACGCAAGCATGGCTAGCACCTTTCTACAGTGTGACAGACCCAAAGCGGGGGGTTTTTTTTTTCACAAGAGAGAGAGAGATTGATGATGAGAGGCTTCAGTGTGGCTTGCTGCAGCCCTCAAATGCAGGCCTGTGCTGGACACCATGTCTGTGATGGTGAGTGCATGAAGCTTGCAGGGGTGTTTGGGTCAAGGGGAGTGGGAGGGAAGAGGTGGGATTATGTTTGCTTCTTTTGAACTTGTGTTTTCTTGTCTCAGCTAAGTGCAGTTTTCACACGTTGCCGCAGCGTGTTCTCTCTCTCTCTTTTTTTTCTTCTTGTGTTACCTGCCCTGGCAGAAATGGGCTTGTCTGTCGTCACATCCTCCAATCTCGGGGATTGACCAGGGGGGGAGTGTTTACCCTCTGCTTGGGTAAATTGGCGTAGACTATCATATCATCTGCAGGTGACAGAAAATTGCCTGCCCTATTCCTCGTGTCGCGGTCGGTCGGCGTTCCATGTAAGGCATTCATACATCACGTTCCATTCAAGGGGGCAATCTCGATTTCCCATGTCGTCTCTTCCAAGATGGGAATAATTTGAGTGAAGAAAGATGAATGTTAGGTACCCACTTTCTTTTTGTAAGAGGTCGGTCCCACTGATGAGAGATGGAAATCTTTCATCTTTTCACCCCCGCGCATAAAGAGACCAGAAAAGGTCCCCCCCACACTCAGATCGCGCCATCCCGCGTTCCTGGTAAACTCAACTCAAGTCTCAACCCCATCCCCGACTATGGAAACTTTGATTGTTACATCATGTTTTCTTTCTAGCATCATCCTGGTTCTGTTAAACGCCCCTCGTCCACCCGCTCGGCGCGGGATCGGCATTGGTCTCCAAGGATGAGCCTTCTTGCTTCTTGTCTCTGCTGTGCGCCAAGTAAGAGACGCTCCTCGAACCGTCCGTACTGTGAGGGTGTGCATCGTCCACGCATGTCTCAGCGTACGCATTTCTTCATCAGCAACATATTTTCTTTCCCCGCAACGGCAGAGAGATGACTGAGGTGTCCCCTCCCATCGGGTTCTGCATATGCGTGGTTCACTCTGATGACAGAAAAGGGCCTGGCTTGCGAGATGCATGCTGGCTTTGCTTTTTTAATTCCATGTCTCTTTTGTCCGTGGTTTGCAGCCTCCGCATCATCTCATCTCGCAGCGCAGCGTAGGGCCAACAACCACACACATACGCGCGCACACAGGGAAAGCCTCGCAGCAGCCCGTGGTCAACTGACGACAGCTTTGCTTACCTATCGCGGTGGCAGCAGCGCTGATCAGCGGGCGTGGGCTGGCTCGGTTCAGGTGGCTGTGTTTGCTTCCGAGCCATGGATGCCATCATCTCCAGCAGCCAAGCCAGTCGGCTCGCCCACGGGGGTGGTCTTCGGTAATCCATCCCATCCTCATGCCGCTTGCCACGCGCCCTGTCCCAGTGATTACATCCTGGCCGTGTATTCGGAGACCAGTTCGGACTAGGGGCCCTGACGATCTCGAGTGTCGTACGTGTGTGGACCATGATCATCATGTTCAGTTCGTGGGGCACGCCGTTGCAGGCTGAGCTGATGGACAGGGCCGCCTCGAATGGCAGGCATGGCATCAACTGAACTCGGCCGCCGGCTATGCACCCTGGCTGAATACCGACTGTATAGAGAAGAGAATGGCACGACTTTTGTCAGCCGCTCATCTACAGCCCGTTGGCCCCGCTGGCTATTTCCCGAGAAGCAGCACCAGCACCAACAGGGAGCTAAGCGGCAAGCATATCAAACCTTGATGCAATCACGAGCCGCAGGTGCCGCCAATATCCTCGATCCTGTTCTCTCAAACCCATCTCGCCTCGTGTCATCCCTCCCGCGTGCTCCCTCCGAAATGTTATTTCAGTTGTTGATTACGGTCCACCTATGAGGGAACTTGACTAACCTCTCTACAGCAGAAATCGAAACACTTTTTCTGCTCTTGTCACATTGGTTGGTTGAACGTTGTGGGGATAGGGCTCACGCGACTTGTCTACATCCCGCGCTTTTGGAGAATCTACGAATAGCCTGGCTCACACGAGGGAAAGAGTCTGGTCAAAAATTTCCTGCGGGAATTTTTTTTACTTTCCCACTTCGCGTCGTGGGGGGTTGAAGACGTGTCGAAAGCATCGCCAGAGGCCTCACTCGTGGTGGGACCTGTGCTCTCTCTCGACACTTTTAGCTTTGGGTGTCGACGAGGGTTGGGCGCGAAGGAGCCAAGGGCCTTTAGCCGAGTGTTTTCGACCGTTTAATGAAGCACATGGGAAGGTCTGGCTCGGTCTAGACTTGAAATTAGGGCCTGGTGAGATGGATGTTTCATGTTACATTCGACGACGGCATATCTGCCGAAGCAGAACACGAAGAAAAGCGAGGCCAGCAAGGTAGGTGATATATCATGTACGCTGCGGCCATGCCATTCGCTCTTTTGGATCCGAGCAGATTGTCTTGCCTTATCGACTTGGATACGAGACAGACATCAGAGGTGAGTGTTCAGAGAGCACATGGGTGAAGTGGTAAACGCATTGACTCTGTATGAAGGTCCAGCCTTCAGTTCTATTTCGTAAATGCGTATGTATATTTCTATAATCAGATTAGTTGACCTTCATACTCAAAAAAAAAAAAAAAAAAACCGTCATCATACCCCTCTCCGCCTTCTTTGGATAGGTGTGATAGGAGTATCCCTTGATTGAGTGCTTGTCCAATGCTGCAACTCAAACTTATCGCAAGCACAAAACGAGGTCTGGGTAATAAAGAAATAGTAGATAATGAGGATCACGGTCATTAATGTGATGAGAGCAATGTATTGAAGCGGGTGTTAACGTTACACTCAATTACCACAAAGTCTGGGTATATCGCAACGCGCAGCATCATCACCTGTCCTGCCAAATTGCCGCCCAAAGTATAGCAAATGTATCAAAGATGCCGACACACGCTTCTTGTACCGCGCTCGTGAAAGCCTGCCGTCATTAGGCCAGGTACAGTGGTTGAGGGGTGAACAGGGAGTGATTCAAGCTAGCACAGCCGATGGCGCTGAGGGCTGGACTCATTGGGAGACGGACATTTTAAGCAAGAAGAGGCCAATCAAGGGCATGGAATGTTTCACAGCTTTTTGACCATTCAAAATGTCCGAGATTCAAGCCTACTGCACGTCAACGGCTGGTCCAAGTCTCTTGTATTTCAATACCTTGGTTCTAGACCAGTAGTTCAAGACGCCAATCAGCCAGGCCCTGGCTCTTGAGTATCCCCAGTCCCAAGGCTCACGTTGTGTCTGAATGCAAATTTCTCACCAGAAACGTCATGTATGAATAGCTATAATATCAACTGAGTATTTTTTACCATTCTACAGACAAGTTTCGACACAATTGTCAAGCCAAGTGACGTCGAGCGTTGAAGTCAAGCCACAGTACGACAGTGCCAACGCCACATGTGGCTGTGACCTTCCATTCCAGGTTTCCTTGTTTGTCTAACCCTGTCATCATCGCGCCTGACCAACCAGAGGAGCTTCCAGCTAGAACATCTGGCCTCGAGCTCCAAACTTGGCGTCACTCAACACCAAACACCCCCGCGGTCACTTTTCGCAAACAAAGCGCCTCTTGTCACATCTCTTTTACGTTTCTTGCTTCTTTGCGCAATTTCTTCATCTTCTCAACTTCGCATAGTCCCTCCCGTCAGCAGAGGCCCTGCCTCATCGCCATCATGGCCCCGCCATTCCCGCGCGCGAGCATAGAGCTCGACTACCCCCTCTACGCCGTTGACTTTGACCCTGAGGACTCTACTCGCTTGGTAGTTGGAGGTGGAGGTGGAGCTGGTCGATCTGGAGTTGGAAACAAGATTGTGAGTTGGCTGCTCTTGGTGGTATCGCGAACTGTAGCTAACCTGAGTCGCAGACTGTTCTCGAGACCCTGTCGCAGCAAGAGCTCCGCATAGCTGGAGAAATCGACCTTTCCCGCGATGAAGACAGCGTCATGTCCCTTGCCGTCGGCCCGCACAAGGGCAAGACGACATACCTCTACGCCGGCGTGAACTCGAGCCACGACAGCATCGCAAAGGGCAAGAACGAGCACCTCCGAACCCTTGCCATCGAGCAGTCCAAGGCTCGCGCCGCGGCCGGGACTAAGATTCCCGACTCCAACATCTCTGAGATTTCGCGCGCCGCACTGTTCGAGAACCCCGATGCCGACATGTATCAACGTCTGCTGCGAGTCGCTGGGTCGGTGGGTGCTGCCGCTACTGCGATGGGCAAGGAGCATCAATTGGCTGTTTTTGAAGCGTCTGGCGCTGCTACTAAGCTGCGCGGTGTCTTGGAGCTGCCAAAGGAGGCCGAAGATCTGGACGTGGTGCAGACCGGAGACAATGAGTTTCAGGTCGCATACTGTTACAAGTACGAGCTGTATCTTGTCAAGATTGGCGCAAAGGAGAGCAGCGACCCGGAACTGGTGTATACGATGCCCGACGACCATGGCGAGCGACCCGTGTTCCGGTCGATTCGTTATCTGAGCCCCAATTTCCTCGTGGCTGCTGCCAACCTCCCTAAGCGAAGTGGTGTTGTGCTTCAGGGATACAGACTGCCTTACGCAGGCCACAAGGGCGCTCGGTTGGCCGTCAGCGCCCGGATACCAAGAAAGATCTCTGCGACTGCTCTGGCCGTGGCTAACTTGTCTCCTCCTGCGTCGCCTGGAGCTCCAGTTGGCGAGGCGCAATTCATTATCGCAGTCGCGGGCCACGACTCTTCACTCTCGCTCTACACAGTTGATGTCATTCCGGGTGCTTCTATAGAACTCCTGTCCAAGCTCTGGCCCCTGTATACGCTCAAGGACGTCCATGGCACTGATAACATCACTGGTCTTGCTTTCTCAACCTTTGTCGCACCCAAGACCCATATCCGCCAGCAGTTCATCAAGCTCGCCAGCATCTCCCTCCAAAAGACGGTCGCTGTCCACAGCATTCCTCTGCGGAAACACGTTGACAAGGCCCCGCGGAACAAGAAGGGGCCTCCTCGCCCGACACGTTATGTTACTGCCATGAAGTCGCGTGGTCCATCTTTCCGCCCAGTTGCCATTGCCCTGGCCATCATCGTGCTCATTCTTGCCGTCATCGGCCAGTCTATTCTCGAACTATATGGCGTCGGCCGCCCGATCCTTCACGCGGAGAAGTTCCTCCCCTCGTGGCACGGAACTCTCCGGGATCCTGCGCATCCACCGGCTGCCTTCCTGGCCGAAGACTTCTTGGCCAAGCTTGCCGGCCGAGATGCTCTCAAGACCGACGCTGGTGAGACTCTTGTGGTGTATGAGGGTGAAGCTCCTCCCGCAACTGCTGAAGGAGACGATGCCTCTGTGCCAAAACTTCAACTCGATGTCCACGAGCCATCCGTCCACGGACCCGGCAAGACATGGGAGGAGCTGGGCGAGAAGCAAAAGGAGGCGTGGAAGGCCCGTCTTAAGGACGCCGGTGCATGGACACAGGGCATGGGTGAGAATGTGTTCAAGGGCATTCTGTTTGGCGAGCTCGCTGGCGCAGTCGGCCGTGCTGTCGCTGGCTAAATCTGTACTATACTACAGCTCTTGATGTGGAGGATTGAGGTAACATGTATGTATGTATTTGAGAAACGGGACCATGTCATGATAGTGCTTAGGAGTTGTCAGGGGCGCATTTGTTTTGCTCAGATCGTAATAGTTATTAGTCAGTGATAGTAGATACTAACAAAGACTATGTATGTGTATAACATGAACGAGATTACGGGTGTCGGTCAGTTTGCTTTGGTGTTGCCCGTCGTCAACCATCTGACTGACAGGTATATTCTCTATTGGATCTTCAGTTCAGTAGTATAAAGCCCATCTTCAAGATAAATATCCTTCAACTCATATGGCACGATGTCTTGTAGGGCTACCTCTTCCACCGGCTGCGGCAGTTCCCTGGCATGTATCCCGCCACGTCCATATCCAGCGTCATCTTGACTTCGGGACAATACGACCAGATATGCCGCCTCAGCTCAGGAGTTCCCCAAATGGGTGCGTGAAGCCATACTCCTCCACCACCAGTGTGATAGCCCATGGGTTCATAGAAGCCCTCTCGCCAATCATCAATGCCCCTGACGCTGTTGGTATCCCCAAGAGTCCCATTGCTTCTTATCTTGTCAACCTTCTTAGAGGGACCACTGTGTAACTCGCCTGAAAATGTTAGAGACACGGTTCCATTGGCCAACTTCGCCTCGGGATGGCGAGCCAGACGTTTCGTAAGCCAGACATCCTCTGGTTCAGCATTGTGTGGGCGTTGATTCTTCCGGAGGACATCTATGATACGACTAACCCGGCGTAGGGAAAGGCCCCCGTTTCCTCCCCAGGCAGAGTTAGGGTTCCAAGGTGCACCAACCCAGTCGTATTCGAGATAGTCATTGAGGTTATGCTTGCTGTTTGCGCAGATGATCGAGTCCGTCTGAAACACCAGCAACCACTCGGCAGGGTGAAGCACTTTTTCGTATAACCACAGGTTCGTGAAGAAGCGGCTGATCATTTCCTGACTTTGGACACTCATATTTGCAGGAACGGGAGCTAATGTGAGTTTGCCCTCGACAACCCGTTGGCGGATGGCGAAGGAGTTGTTGATGGCTTCGATGGAGTCGTGAGAGCCCATGAATAGAAAAGGCCAATCTGGCGGAACGACAGAGATAAAGTGCAGTATCAAGGGAGCCAGTATTGAGAGTGGACGTGTTTCAACTAAGAGGGCGAGCTTGGAGGCGTTGAATTGGGGGTTCGAGCTGGGTAGAAGGACTCTAGAGGTTGTGGCATTGAAGGGATATATCACGGCAGTGAGGATCCTGACCACGGCTGATTAGCTTCTTTCTAAGCCGTACGGATAGTAGAGTTCGATCAAGAAATTCGTTCTCGTTCCCATTCGGGGAAGACTTACATCAAGGTGATCAGAGCAGCCACCAGCTTCAGACGACAGGGGAAGTTGGAAGGCATCTTGGCCTGAGCATTGGTCAATGAGACCTTTCCCGTCTCTGTTGAAGTAAATAGAAACAAAGCTCCCACTCACTTGGTCGATAATGTATTTCTGAAAGATTCGTCTTGACAACGTCCGGATGTTATTGATGCTATGACTACCGTGTGCAGCAACCTAGGGTGGCTCCTTCCCATTTCAAGTCACAACAAATCTGGGCCAACGACCAAGATTTCAACGTCTCCAGACAATTTCTTCTTCTCATCTTGTTTAATTCAATCAGCCTGCTAAGAAACTGATCTTCCCTTTGCTCAAACCCCTGATGTTGCGCTTCGCTTCTTTCAGCATGATTGGGACCGTCTCTTCCACAAAGCTTCGCCTGATCCTCTGTCTCTCTCTAATCCTCACGTAAGGCCTCACCGATTCAAAGATGCATTGAACTGCTGATGAGTAATTGCAGGTGGTGGCTTGCCCATCTCATACCGCGTTTTTCGCCAAGTCTCGGTGAACCAACCTCACCGCCAGACGGTCAAGCAGAGGCCATGGTCCACCTGGAACCCAATAGCAACTCTCCAGCACAGTACAACATGTCTAAGCTGGCCCTGCTGATCGAGCCGACACCGAGTCCACATCTTGTCTCCCTGGTTCTGCACATGATGTCGGTTGTGCCGCGAGACTGGCGCTTCTTGATGATTGGTTCTCGACAGAGTGTTGCCCTAGTCGCACAGGCACATGCAATGCAGTACCTACAGAAGAGAGGAAAGATCTCTTTTCGAATCATCCCCAGTTTATCAAACGCTCAAGATGGAGACTATCGCTCTAGCCTATTAACTGACCGAAAATTCTACGAAAGCCTTCCTGGGGTAGAGTGGATATTGAGATACGAGTCAGACAGCATCCTCTGTGCCAACTCTCCGAAAGGTCTAGACGAGTTTCTAGACTCAGATTGGACTAGCTTGGGATCGTAAGTCTATCCGGTATCAGATGGAAATCTCATTTCATATCTAACAGAACCGTTTAGAACTGATGCCGCTTATCTCGGCGGTAGTGGAGGATTATCACTTCGAAGGATCTCAGCCATCCGACGAATCTTGAGTTTCCAAAAGCGACTCAACAACTCTGAGCCAGAGGACGAATGGTTCATGAAACGTCTCAGAGTACACCCAGGCAGGGCGATTGTGCCGGGTCCGTCGAAGCCGGGCCTAGTTGGTGACCATGGACAATTAGTGAAACCGATGGGTTATCATGTTCCCTTGGGTGGCGATCATCTCGACAGCCCCCTGTGGAGAGACACCGAGAGTCGGCAAAATATCCTTGACTATTGTCCAGAGCTCAGGATGATCCTAGACATGAAGCTCGAGCGAGAGAGATGCCCACCAGAAATAAAACAAGATTGGGCCTTCAAAGCATGACCACCACGAGCACGCCCGTGTTGTTCTCACCTCACCGCCGCCACAAGATCCCCAGGCAAAATGATTTACGGCACTGCATCGAATCCTGAAGACCATGGCTGCACGCCACAACTCTGGTCCAGGGACTAAACATGTTGGACCGTTCAGAACGGTCAAGGCGATGGCACTGTAAGCCTTCAACGTCCTCCTCACCAGCCTGACATGGCAAGATGGCTAACTAGCGGTTTCAGCATGGTCAGCCCCTTGAGTAACTCGAGGTGCCAGCGGGGAGAGGTGATTGGCACTTATTCCACGATGGCTTCAATTTGATTTGGTACATTGACATGATCTGCTCTCAAGGTTCAACCTAGAGTGTGTGGCGTATCCGGATCAGGCCGAGTCGAGCCAGAAAGCTGTCTTTGTGACGTGAGACTCTAGCTCATCTGTCAATGTAGAAAGGCCACGGTTGACTGGATGCTACGGTCAAGGTTGAGAGGCCCTGATATAGGACTGCAGTCAAAAGCCATCTAGATATCTAACCAGTGGTTAACTGCATGCTAAGATATGCTAACCTTAATCTAATAGGGATTTTTACTATGCATAAGAGTATATCCCGTCTATAGTTATATCTAATGTCTAGATAACTATCTAGATGACTTTTCTTATATACTATGCTAGCTAGGGCCTATAGAGCTACCTAAGGAGGCATAAAAAGCTTTATAGATATTATTTTTTGCTATTTAAGTTAATAATATAGAG
>JAPFTB010000484.1:0-12029 GCA_030779245.1 Fusarium sp. MBC 438
TTAGGAGACTCGTATCTTTTTCTTTTGGGCGAAGATTCTCTGTCGAGATTACCCTAATACGATGCTAGAGGAGTCATCCGTATCCAGTATGGCTTGGGGATTTTGCCAACGTTGGAGTGTGATGAATGGTAAAGACTCGGTCTTGGGTCTTGGGTGGGGTTGGCGGGGGGCGGGTTCGGAATGGCGTCGAGCCAATTCTCAATGAATTGCGTAAAGTTCATGAGAGGTGCGGATAGTGAAAACTCGAGGACGCGATAGGCATAAATGTTCGCAAATGAATTCAATGTCGCGATTCAGCAGTAATTGTTTGAATACGTCTCTGTGACACCGAGCGTGCGTCTTGGAGTCGTTGGCGTTGTTAAATTTTTGTTGATGTCTCTAGGCGCTCCAGGCGGAGATGATGTATGATGTTGTCAACGGTTGGCGGGGCGATAACCAACCCCGTGGTCGGCTAAACCTCGGGCAAAAACTCCAACAATTGCATTGAGGGAAAGCCACAAAGCGTCGATTTCACCTCCCAACCAACAGATGCTGATTTAAGTGCAAAGCTCACTGTTGGACTAAGAACACCGGGCGTTCATAAAACCCTGGTCTTCACTAAGGCGCTATGTATGTATGTATGTATGTGTATTTTTCGTCCAGGGGGCTGTGCTGTGAGGCCCATGAAGTCCCCTATTAGTACAGAACGTGCTGAGCTAGGATGGGGTGTCCCATGTCATATGTGTGCGCGGCCGGTTGTCTGGTCACGCCAGGCGGGTAGCTTACCCTGGCCATTCACAGGACGGGTTCGAGAGGAGGAACACCGGCCACTTATTTCCCCAACAGTGCAAGTACGTACGACGGCCTCTATACGTTAAATAATCGGTCACTCCATCCATCATTCTTTACTACTCTTTCAATTTTTCAATCAGAATCGGGCAAGCTCCTTAATAACATGAGATCTAGGGTTAGTTCATATGAAGTCTCCGTTACAACGGGTGTTACCATAGCAGCTTAAAATTTTGAGTTAATTGCCTTACGTCAAGCCTTTGTTCACATGCTGCTTGAGGTAGCGACTCGTATCGTGTCTAGCTTTCCGCATTGACACAACACCGCATGGGCCCGAACAAGGGCTGGCCTAATTTTTGATGATGTCTCGTGGATGGAGTAGGTCATTCGGCGAGTACTGGAGCCGCTGCTAGTCAGCTTTGAAAGTAAACCTTATCATTTTAGAGTTGGTGCAACCCACAGGAGGCAAATTTAACACTTGCAACTCTATCTGGAATCGCATGTCTGAAGTGCTGCTGACTGTTAAGTACAAGGTCTAGCAAAAAGTCGGGCTGGCGACACAAGCGGACTCATGTGCGACCACACTTTAAATCATTATCCTTCCAAGGAAATCTTGCATTCTTCATTTCCATGCGTCATGGACCTCGTCATCGAACCAGATCAGGATCATCACGTCATCCATTGAAAACTCGGCTAGCAATGGACACGCAGAACGACCGAACTTTTGAGAATATCCTCGTCTCAACCGCCCATTGATACCTGTATCGAAGGCTCTAGCCTCACAAAGTCTTGAATATATTTCTTATGCCGACACGATTTGATGTGTATGGGATCGACCTTCCACTTCAAGAAACCAACAAAGTTGTATCTCCGTGGACCTCTCGCGGCCTGCTTACTTGAACTCTATCTGGGTGGGCTGCGCCAGTCAACCAGCAGATGGCGACAGCTCATAGCCACCAACCACTGTCCCCTCGATTGTGATAAGCCTCCCTCGCGGTCACTGCCAGGGATTCGCACTAATAAAAACTGTCCCTGTAGGCGATACTTTTCTCAGCACCGATCTTCGCCGAGCTTGTATGTTCACCCCTCATAAGACTATAGCAGATAAGATCTTATCGCCGGGGTTAAAAAAGAGTTTTGCTAGTATCATAACACTGGGGCAAGATGCCTGAGGGAGGCTTATCACAGTCGAGGGGATAGGAAAACCTAAAATACAACAGAGTTCAGGATGGTCGCCAAATTGCATGTAATTCTTTCTGAGTGGTGGTTGAGACCAGGAGAGGGCGTCGACCTACCACGCAATGCCAATAGATTGTTCATCGACACCGAAACCGGCAGGCCTCGGTGCGACGTCGTTCTCCTATAAGTATATCCACCCGATCCTAGTAATTCACAAACGAAGGTGGGATCTACTTCCAGCCTCGGAAAGCGGCATTCTCATATGATCAATGTTAACTCATTCCCCTACTTTTACCTGATAACTGTGATTAAGCTTCTCCAGAAATGTCTACACCTACTCATGTGAGTTCTTCCACTCGCTTCGATATCGTTGGAAAGAGCACAACAAACTTATGACGCGACGAAAGACCATCTCGTTTGATATCCCATCGGCGAGTGCAGTAGTCCTAGGACTACCACCAAATAACCCGCCGAATTGCTTCATATGCCAACAGCGCTCAGTCCGATTCGAGACCCGAACATCCAATCGAAAGGGAAATGCAGGCCGTCCCTACTACAAGTGTGTCCATTGCCGCAAGTTCCTTGCGTTTGCCGACCAACGAGGCAATGACCCACAAAACCCCCCATGTCATTGTGCTCTTTCTAGCAAGCGGCAGGCTGCCGGTCAAGAGAAAGGGTCAGGCTTGCACTACGTTTGCCGTAATGGGACTTGCAATTTCTACGCCCCATGTCTTGATAATGGCGGAAATCAAGTTTCGGTAGACGGTGATCTCAGGCGTATGTTGGCATCGCTTCAAATTATCTAGAAACCTGGATTTTGTCATTTTCCGAGCTCTTCCTGTGGGACAACTATAATCATGTTGATTAATGTTAGATTCGACACGATGATGCAGAGATTAGGGACAAACAAGCAATACCACAACCCGTGGGGTCATCAATAGAACAAGTAGGGCGGGGGTTTCACGGTGCCCATGTATCAGTCGCCTCTCCATACCATATTCACAAATGCGTCATGGAGTGTCGTGGACTTGAACTCTGCCTAGAGGGGTAGTTATGACCACGACAATAACTTTGGAGGCAAATTGGACCGCGCACCGGGAAATTTCATCATGCACGATAGCGTCGATATCACCAGGTGTCAATTCAACGACGACAGTTCCTCTCTGAATGCGCTGAACATCCAATTCTGTCGCACCGCCTCCTCTGGGTCCGGCCAACGGACCATAGTCTTTCAGCGCATGGTGTAGGGTGACTAGTCTTTGACCATGCTCTAGAGATGCCGTTGCGGCGGCTCAGCGTGACCTATGGTCACCCACTCGCTCCATCCTGGGCCATGGGTATTTGCCCCTATGACCTTTTATTACCGTCTTGTTTCTCGACATTTAAGACGGTTTAGAAGAGGGATGAGATTAAGAGGTTGGAAGAAAGACTCTAAAGTTCCCAGGGAGTTTTAATAGCTATCATGTGTCGGATCTCCGTATTATGCAACTTTCACGTCACCATCTTTATTTAGATGCTAATGCGGTCCAGCATTTACCACACACAACACTCGAGAGAATTGGTTGCTTTGCGACAAGAAAGCCAACTCCTAGGCGCAAAACACACCGAGCAGCTTTCGAATATGCAAGATACACTCCGGGTCATCGAAACGGATAGAAAGTCTACTCAGAGGGGTGAAACTCTTAGAAACGAGATCAACTCTCTTGAGCAAATGATGCGCCAATTCTCTCTGTCAGAATCGAGGGTCCGTATGGAGCTTGACATCATACGATCCCTGAGTTTCAAGACGAGGCAGTTTCAGCACGATTCCATACCTATCGCTCATCAGGAAACATTTCGATGGGTGTTTAAATCTTCGACCAACCAAGAAACAGACGCTGGCAAGAAACAGCAAACCTCCGAGTCAAAGCTGTTACAGTGGCTTGAACACGGCAGTGGAGTGTTTTGGGTTTCTGGCAAGCCAGGAGCGGGCAAATCCACTTTCATGAAGTTCATTGCCGATCATCGAAAGACAGCAGAAGCACTATCTCGGTGGTCTCATCCGCTTCGGCCTATCATTTCTAGTTGCTACTTCTGGAGCTCGGGCACCGACATGCAAAAGTCATTGACAGGGCTATTGCAGACTCTCCTGTATGACGTATTCCGGTGTTGCCCTCAACTCATCCAGAACACTTGTCCTTCTCGGTGGTCGGGTGAGGTTCCTCAGGCTGAGAAGTGGAGTGAGCACGAACTTCGTGCTACTTTGGAGCGCATTTCAGAGCAGCCCGAGATACCTTTCAGGTTCTGCTTCTTTATTGATGGACTAGACGAGTATGACGGCGACCACATCGATTTCTGTGAGTATCTTACGACGATCCTTAGCCAGAATATCAAGCTCTGCCTGTCAAGCCGGCCATGGAATATTTTCAATGATGCTTTTGGTCAGGATGTAGCATCCAGGCTCTTTATCCATGAATTGACATGGAGCGACATTCTTTCCTATGCTCAGGATAGGCTTCATCGACACTCACGATGGCCATGCTTAGCATCACAAACAAAACAAGCTGGGTCCTTGGCTAGAACAATTGCAACCAGAGCGCAGGGCGTGTTTCTATGGGTCTTTCTCGTAACCAGGCTCCTGAGGGACGGACTCACAAATGATGACAGTTTCACAGACCTAGAGAGGAGGCTTTCTAGCTTCCCCACGGAGCTTGAGGCTTTCTTCAAGCAAATGTTGGAGTCCGTTCCATCATTCTACCACGAGAAGATGGCTGGAGCACTCCACGTTGCACTCTACGCCCAGGAGCCACTAGATTCTATGGAGTACAGCTTTCTTGACGACGAGTACGAAGATAAAGACAACTTCCGATACCTCGCGGTCCTCGAAAAAGACCCAGACTGGGTGCAAATGCGCCAGGAACAAACTGTTCGTCGACTCAATGGGAGGTGCCGAGGACTCCTGGAAGAGCAACTTGGAAAACCCATTTTCTCCATCTGACAGTTGCGGATTTCCTTAGGACGCGCGAGATGTCAGACTTCCTCGACTCGAGAACCGGAAAAGCTTTCAAACCAGGAATGTCGATCCTGAAAGCCTACACAGCTTGGCTCAAAACATCCAGTCTTGAGCATGGGCAATTCATGCTATATGACTTCGACCGACTATCGGAGAACAATTTCCGTCAAAGCTCGCTTTACCGAGGGGTCCGTACAGCCCTCAAATATGCTTCGTACCTCGAGTTGGACCCCGACGTTCCCAAAACGACATTGGACTCTCTTGTCGACGAGATAGACTCCACTCTGAGTGATGTGGCAGTCACTATCAACCCGGTTCGCCTGGAAGACTTCCCAGATGCGTATGAACACGTCTGGCGCTTGTGTCGAATACTTGCCCTAGAGTTGTCATTGATGGGCTTCCTCTCCCGAAAGCTATCAGCAGAACCGAGCTTTCTGTCTATACTCGGCCAGTCGCCGATATCGCTGGTGTTATGCACGCCAATGATTTCAGACGGAACGTGGCCAGTAGCTAGTCGCCAGAAGCTCGACCTTGTGCTAGGAGCTGGCTCAAATCCAAACGAACTGACCATGGGAGTAATGCGCCCCACGACAGTTTGGCAAAAGTTCCTTTCAGAGATCCTCCCAAAGGGGACCCCGAAGAGGTTGAGTAAAGCAAGCCCCAGGTTCCAACCTGCTTTGGAAATAGGGTTAATGCAGGCATTCTTGGATCACGGTGCGAACCCCCGTGCCACAGTCTGGCTGGATTCCGTCAACGTCACATCTGCATTTACCATGTTCGTGGCTGCTGCTTTTGACATTGACTGGAATGAACGAGCGGAAGAAATGTATTTCCAATCGCTCAGCTCGTTCATCCACAGAGGAACCGCTTTCGACCACGATGACTCTCATCATACGCCTCAATCCTATTGGCAAGAAACTCTTGTTGAATCCACCACCACGACAGGCAGAGGCCACCACAAGATTCTCTCCGACCTCCTCGAGAAAAAGGTGGATCTGATTGAAAAATTTGGCAAGAGGTCGCAGCGCCTTTTCATCGCTGAATTGACCCGAAAGATCCTCTCTTGTGCTAGAGAAGCATTCTGGCCATTGGAAAGGTATCAGCATCTGATCGATCGAGCTCTCCATTTGCACGGGCCAAGTGGCATCAATGCTCCCACCATATGCTTGAAACGGGATAGTACTCTTCTTGTACTCGATGATCAAGAAAGAGAGACAAAACGAATTGCTTGTGGAAAACGTTGAGAGGTTATGATTGGGCTGTGGAGGTGGTAAGCGCTTAGGGTTAAGGATATCAGTTACGCTGCTGCAGGGTGGGCCATGTCACTTGTGGGCTCTCCGATCAAAGGAGACTATTTGTGGAGTTTCACTACCCTGCCTCTCCCTACCCAGGAGGTCATCGCACGCCGAAGACGCAAGACTTTTTAGAAAAGATTTTCAGTTACAGGCATTATGCCATGCACAGCAGTTTCTAGGCCGGTGAACCAGAGTGGCATATAATATCTCAAACGGCCTTGTTGAGTACGCATCGTAACTAAACCCCTCGTATTATGGTAGGCCGGGAATCTATTCCGCCGTCCTTGGCACTGCTTCGCGTGTGTGTTGACCTGTGAAAATATGGGACTGCATAGACGTACGATGGGAACTAAACTGAGTCATGTCAAATCATCGATAAGACAATCTCATCTTCCCTTTCAAGTTTGATGACGGACCCGAAAAAGACCCCATAAAGGATATCCCGCGGAGATTGATAAGCATATGTTGGTTTGACATACATGGCTAGCGAGTTCGTCAAACCATGAGACAGGAGGCAAAAAGTCCTTAACATATCCTTAGATTATCTAAAGTTTTCTAAACTCCGCGCCTGACCCGGCTTCGGTCGACTAAAACGGTTAATCGATCTATTAAAATAAAATAAATAATAACTAATCTCTGTTAAGTATTAACCAACATCTTGTTTCCCGTGGGGTGCCGTCTTAGCCGGATCTCGACCGTGATTGCGGTTTAAATGTGCCTCAACGAAAGTGCCGATGCCGAGTTACCGAGCCTATGCCTAAGCCGCAACTGATTTGCTCGCTAATGATCTTATCAATCGGCAAGCGCTCATTTTCTCGGCGAAGCGGCACCGGCTGTGGAGAAGAAAGCTCCCATGGGTAGTGATACTAACCCTATCTAAGAAGGGTTTCATAGCTCTTAATCGTTTTGTACTTTGTCTAGAGAATTCGGTAATATAACAGACGAAAATTTTACGTAGGGCCCTTCGGTGCTTAGACTGACGCACATTGGGGCATCCCTTGGCATCAAAAGGCGGGCCGCAGGTCTGAGAGTCCTCCTGTCTTGGGTGAATGATCCCTTGAGGCTTGACTACCATCAATCGTTTCATTTTGCTCTTGGCTGCTCAGGTATCTCGGCAAAGGCTTTTCTTCTGCGGATTGATCTAGCCGCAACTTAGCGACACGCGTCTGAGCACTTAGCCCAGATGCTCGTCCATGTGTATCATGTAGCCTTCTAACTATCTCCTGCTTCCCACTCCCAGCATTGTTTACTGCCCCTTGAAGTGCCACCATGGTATCAACGCACATCTGGTTGATACTTGAGTAGAGAGCGACACACTTCTGTCTATTCATCGATATCCTTCTGGTTGGCGATGAGAGGAGAATTTGGTTCGGTGTCAGGTAACACTTGATGATTTCGAGATTCACGCTCCCTCTCATTGAATTGCCATCGTCTGTTCTTGTGCACGACGGAAGATCTCGTCCGCATCGTGAACTTCGTTTTCCCTGTATCGTTGGGCAAATCCTTGCATACCAGGCACCTTTCCAAGCACAGCCAGGGTTTGTTTCTTCAAGGGAAGCGTACCGGTACGCTCCTCGTATGTCAAGGCCCAAATGACGATGGTGAGGAAAACCCAGTACATACAGTAGGAGATGACAGAACCATATGTTGCTGTGTTCTGCCAGCCCAGGATAGCGTTAAAGACATCCCATCCGTTGTCAGTCTCGGGGTTGCAACAGTTGACATGCCAGACAGTGTCTCGAATGTTGTAAGATCCAGGTCCATTTCCAGCCTCCGCCACATCGGAACCAACAGCCTGGGCAAAAGAATGGTACTGGAAGTACCAAACAGCTTTGGAGAACATGCCGGCTGACATCAGATATAGAACGCTGGTGGACGCGATCAAGAAGATCTGGATAGACATGGCGTTTCCTCCACGGTAGATCAACAAGCCGACGATGAGGCCAGCCAGAGCTCCAACAACGACTGGAATGGGAATGGAAGTCGCGGGCAGACCGAGTGACACACCACCCACGAAAACAACAGCTTCGACTCCTTCACGAAGCGTCGTGATGAAGGGGAGAATGAACATGATGTGACGGCGAGACCAGTTGCCAAGTCGACCCTGACCGAACCATTTCCTGTGCTTTCCTTCATTCTTTTCTGCCAGTGCCTGAGAGATCTTGACCTTCCACTTGACTTGCATCTTGCTGACACGTAGCAAGGCCAGGCCCATGACAGTGATGATTATGGCGGCGATCAGGTAAAAGATACCCTCCCAAAGATCCTCAGACTTGGCCCAGATATCTTTGCCAAGACCGTAGAAAGCACCGATAAAGGCACCTCCAATGATGAGACAGACGAAGATACCAGACAGGGCACCTGTCCAGACTTGCTTAACCAGGCGCTTGTATATCGCCTGATCTTGATCAGGTCCTCCTAAAGTCTGCTTTAGAAACGATAAGAGGACCGAGATGACGATAACGGCTTCGAGGCATTCTCGGAAAACCACAAAGAAGATTTGTACAGCAAACAGACTTTTACCCATGTTGGGCGGTATTGGAGAGGTGGCTATTGATACAAGTGTTATTGTGGTCGTACTTGATCAACGTTGTTGCGATGAAGTAGGAAGTCCTATGATGTGACTGAAGGTTCGACGAAGACTGGGCAAAAGGATCGCCGTGTGTGAAATAGTTATCAGAGACTGAGCAGGGTGTATAATGACGAATTGACAGGAACGCAAAATTTTCAGGTTAATCTAATCAGATAATCAGTCCGAGATTCTTGCCTCGTGCGACAATTTGGTCCCATCACAACATGCCGTCATAGCCGCATCCACACATAGCCGCGTTATTGCCGCCACTAGCTTTGACATTATCAGCTCGTGATTCTCGTTGAAGTCAAAGCAGTGGATCTCACGGCAACGTCTTTCCGAGATCTCCAACTACGATGCTGGATGGGTACTCGTCAGATAAAATTTCCCTCAAGGTTTCCGCTCCAAAGGAGAAAACAAATGATTAACACAACGCGTGGGTACGGGCCAGTCTAGCCAGTTAGTCGCTTTCTAATATCAAGCCTTGGCTTTTGATCCACTTTGATAAGATCTTCCCAAGTCGCTGTTGGTATATTCCAATCACTCTACCTTTGCATACAGCGTTTTCAGACTTGCTCAATCTTCTACCTTTTCACATTTCCTTACGGCACAGCATCGATCCGCCATCAGACAACATGGCGAGAGCAATCTTTGTCTGCTGTTTACTCTTCACCTTCGCTACCATCTTTTGTAGCGCCAAAACTGTCAAACACGACTTCCGGGTCTCATGGGTCAACGCCAACCCCGATAGCTTACAAGAGCGAAAGGTGGTCGGCATCAACGGTCGGTGGCCTTTGCCAGTGATTGAAGTCGACAAAGGCGATCGTCTCGTAGTCACCATGCACAATGACCTCGGGGACAAATCAGCATCCATTCATTGGCATGGCATGTTCCAAAACGGCACAAATGAGATGGACGGGCCCTCTATGGTAACCCAGTGTCCTGTTGCTCCTGGTCAATCCATCACCTACAACTTCACCATCGATCAGCCTGGCACATATTGGTACCACTGTCATACTGATTACTGCTATCCCGATGGTTATCGGCAAGCCCTGATTGTCCATGACGAAAAGGCTTTCTTCCACAACGAGTATGACGAAGAGCTGGTCCTGACCATGACCGACTGGTATCACGATATGGTTGAGGATCTTGCTGCCAAGTTCATGTCTCTTTACAACCCCAGTGGTGCTGAACCTATCCCTGATTCGTTTTTGCTCAACGACACGCAAAGGGCAAGCTATGCAGTAAAGCCAAACACGACATACCTGATCAGGTTGATTAACATTGGTGCCTTCGTTGGTCAATACTTTTATGTGGAAGACCACACCTTCAAGATTGTTGAGATTGATGGAGTTTATGTGGAACCTCAAGAAGCTAGTACTCTTTATCTCTCGACTGCTCAGCGCTACGCAATCCTCCTCACAACAAAGAACACGACTGATAAGAACTTCCCTATCGTCACAGTGGCTGACTCGACACTCTTGGACACCATTCCCTCCAAGCTCTTGTTGAACAACACCAACTGGCTTGAATACAACTCCTCGGCTACCCACCCGGAAGCCCTCGTGTCTGTAGACGATAGTACTGGAATCATTCCCTACGATGATGCCAAACTCGTCCCATATGACAAAACGAAGTTGTTTCCCGACCCAGATGTCAACATCGATGTCACTATCACAATGCAGAATCTCGATACTGGTTACAATTATGCTTTCCTGAACAACATCACCTACACCATGCCCAAAGTGCCGGCTCTGTACACGGTCATGTCATCCGGAAGCACGGCTGGTAACGCTTCTATATATGGAGATTACACCAATGCTAAGGTTCTGGAACACAACCAAGTCGTGCAGATTGTCGTCAACAACGCGGACTCGGGAGTCCACCCATTCCATCTTCACGGGCATACTTTCCAGGTTATCGATAGGTACCCCAGCTATGGCCCTACTTTCTATGACTTTGCCGATGGGGACCCTATTCCATATGACCCCAAGAACCACACCGACTTCCCTGATTATCCTCCTCGTCGAGACACTGCACTTGTACCGGCTAATGGCTACATGGTCATCCGATTTGTGGCCGATAATCCCGGAGTTTGGCTATTCCACTGCCACATCGACTGGCATTTGTCCTCAGGATTAGCCATGTTGCTTATTGAAGCCCCAGAGATGATTCAAGAGAAGGTCACTATCCCTCAAGAACACTATAATCTTTGCAAGGCGGCTGGTATTTCATACGAAGGTAACGCTGCTGGAAATACCGAGGATCTATTCGACCTGAAAGGTCAAAACGCACAAGCGGGCTGGATTCCAGGAGGGTTCACTGCACGAGGCATTGTGGCCTTAGTGTTCTGTGTCATTTGCGCGGTCATTGGTATTGCCAGCATCGTCATATATGGACTTGCTGGTGTGAAAGCTGCGAAAAAGCCTTTGGTAGTCGGTGATCAAAGTCCACGGGTGGTGTCAGAGGAGGCGACTATCACCGAATCGAAAAGATGAGTAGGCCTTGAATTTAGGCGATATCAGCTTAAATATGAAAGATAACAAAACAATTGAATTTACAAAGTGCTGTTTTATATTAACTCGCATTGCATTCTAGGCTAGGTGAACGTAAAGGGACTTGTAATATGCCCAGAATATGCTATCAAGTTCTAGGTTAGAGCTATGCTAGAAGGCTGTTTTTATTTATATTGCCGTTACATACGCAATCTTTACTTACTTTAAAGTATAGTTAACTTTCTAGTATTAATGGCGATGTCAGCTTGCTCTATCGAAACATGGGTCGAGCCAGGCTCTATGAATCTGTGAAAGGCGGCAGTTGGGGTAGGATTCAGTAATAGAAGTGGGTGACGATTGTCTTATAATTTTCATGCCAAATCTTAAGTAGTGAGTGGCCCTTCCTGATCAGGCCGACATACCACCGGGAGAAAATTCTATCAGATCAGTGCGTGCAATTTTCCTATTTCTGTTCACTCGCTTCCCAGAGAGTGACATCCCCAGTGGACGACGCTCTATACCATCAGCTCGTTCTGTTGATGGCAGACCTTTTTTCATTCTCAAACCTGCAGCAGATTAAACAGAAAATATTAAGACCTCAGGTTACGATTTATCATGGCTAATTAGCTAGGTGTAGGAAGCAAAGGTTCGTGACGAGTCCTTGTTGTGGGGAGACATCATCATCACTGTTCTGATCAAGCCTCAGAGGTTCCATCTGTTATCGCCAA
>JAPFTB010000485.1:0-12610 GCA_030779245.1 Fusarium sp. MBC 438
GGCAAGAGCTTGAGAGATGGCATATGTTGAAGGAGGAGGAGCGGAGACCACCTGGAAGGACTGTCCTTCGATGGCAGTACATTATACATCGCGAGTTCGTCTCTGTCGCTAGAGAGATGGCCAACGAAGGCAACTCTGAGGTGATTGGATACCTGATAGAAATGGGGATGTATTACGAAACTGATGTCCTCGTGAGGGCTGCTCGTCGCTGCCATTGGGGGGTTGTCAAGGCCAATATGGACAGCGGATGGAGAATTGATGGCTACCTCAACACTGATACTGAACCTCCGCTCCTAGGGTACGCTTCCTCGAATCAAAGGTCTATCTTTGTGCTAACAGCTACACATAGGCGGCTTATACACAAGGAAGAATGTGTCCGCGGGCTACTAGAACTTGGTGCTAATCCCAACGCAATGTATGGAGATGACAGCTTTGACATTCCACACTTGGCTGGCAAAACGGCATCACCTGCTGTTATACAGCTACTCCGAGAATATGGAGTCGACTTTAAACAGACGAATGCGCTTCATGAGGCAGCTCACCGAGAAGGAGATCTTCAAATCGACACAATGGCCTACCTCCTCGACGAAGTCGGTGTTCCCATCGACAAGCTCACGTTCCCATACCAGTGGGAAGTGTCAGTTAGATGGATTGGATGTTGTTGCGGCACGGCGCTCCATTGCGCAGCTGAGACTTCAAACATGGACAAGGTTAAATTTTTGATTGGTAGGGGAGCGGATCCTAACGTGAAGAACGAGAGGGGTAAAACTCCCCTTGACTTGGCCAAGGGGAATGGATTTGTGGATGGCGTTCGTTTTTTTGAAGAGATTAACAGGGGCTTGGCTTAACCCGACTTAATGAAGTCTGTGGCACAAGGAGTCGATGGGTGTCGCCGCTCCACGACACAGCGAGCTCGACATGGCCGTTTCTTTCTTCGTCGCTTCGATCCTAACTAAGGTCGGCGGGAACGTACGTACAAACTCGCTGCCATGCTTTCGTGCCGCGCCGGGCGTTTAACAGTGTCCGCTTGGCTATACAGAGCCGCACTTGTGTGCCGGGATGCTGGCTGCGGTGTTGTGGTAGGGACGGCTATTTGTTTTTATAGTCGATATATAAGAATTAATATTTAAGAATCTGGGGCTGTGATTGATGCAATGTTTGTGTTTCGTTAAACTCCAGTAATTGGCCATTCAGTTGCACGTGAGTAAGACGAAAATGGAACTCACTGCATGTTCATAGCCAACGCCAAGACTCGAACCATTAGGCAACCACTGCCCAGTCTTGTGCCATGCAGCCCGTTTTGCACTTTGTCATCTGAGCCTACTTACGAGGGTTGCCACCCACAGCAGCCGGGCGTAAGTTGCTAGTTGTCAATCATGACAGGACCCAGAAGTAGAGGGTGGGTAGTTGGAAAGCCGAGATAAGCAGCTCCCCGCTCCCGCATATTACTGAGGTGGCTGCAGAAATAAAGGTGTTTTGATTCGATAAGTAGGATTCTTGCGCAGCATTTTATGTCCTGCCAGTACCAGGCTTTCAGTAGGTAGCCTGAGCGATATTCAACCCCGCTTTTGCACCTACGATCGTGGAAAGCCTTGGTTTTACCTCTTGCATAGGCAATTTTCAACCTCGACTACATCAAAATTTCACCACCTCTGATAATCCTTCTGGTTCCCTTTGTACCGTTTGTGAGCGTACGCCGACGGGACTCTTTCATTATGCGTCTGATAAATGCCAATACCCTATTACTCCACGAGTTCCATGGCGAGAACATACCGCCGTATGCAATCCTATCTCATACCTGGGGAGATCAAGAAGTCACATTTCAAGACTGGAAAGACCAACGCACGGCTGCTGCAATATCCGGCTTCACCAAGATCCGATGCGCTTGTCAGCAGGCAGTAATTCGAGGTCTTGAGTGGGTGTGGGTTGATACAAACTGCATCGACAAGACCAGTTCGGCTGAACTGAGCGAGGCTATAAATTCCATGTTTGCGTATTATCAGCAGTCCAAGGTGTGCTTCGCCTATCTTAGCGACGTACCTTCTGCCAAAGGTCTCAGTAAAAAGTCCTTGCTATTGAAAATTCGAAACAGCCGATGGTTCACTCGCGGCTGGACACTCCAAGAGTTGATTGCACCCAAGCACCTGACGTTCTACGCCGCGGATTGGACTAGAATAGGAAGAAAGGATGAATGGCTAGCGGACTTGATTACTGATGTTACTGGCATCGACCAGATCTATCTCAATGGCGAAGAACAAGCCAACCGCGCTTGTATCGCTAAAAGAATGTCTTGGCTAGCCAAGAGAACGACCACACGAGTTGAGGACATGGCATATTGTGTCCTTGGAATTTTTGATATCAACATGCCATTGCTCTACGGAGAGGGCCGAAAAGCGTTTACTCGTCTTCAAGAGGAACTCATCAAAAAGACCAATGACCACACTATCTTTTGCTGGACATGGACGTCTTCCGTCCCCGAGGACTGGGCGAGTCTACTTGCCCCATCGCCTATCCACTTCGAGGGCGCAGGCAAGTTCTCCAGAGAAGAAGACAACTTAGACCAGAATGAGATATCCATATTCTCAATGACAAATGCTGGCCTATCGATCAGACTGCCTGTCATGTATTCGGTCACCATGAACCCCTCCGATTCGCAATACCACTACTTCGTCACTCTGCTAGCTGGACCCGCATCGAAAGTCTTTGGCAACCCAGAGCCTTTATGCATTCCAGTCAAAGGCAAGAGGAGAGGAGATCTCCTTTATGTCCATCGCGACTCATACCCACCACGACCAGTGACCATATCGAAGAGATCCACCAGGCTTTTCGAGACAAAGCCGCTTATAGTGATGGATAAACTTCCTACGGCGCAGACATGGATTGCACCCCGGTTGACCCAGGGTACTGTCAATACGAGCAAGGTAATTTTCCTGCCCATTTTTGACACAGAGAGGCTCCAGATGAATTTGGGCCGGACTCTAAAAGAATGTGGTGAAGGTGATTTGAACTGGCGTTTCGGCGCAATCATTCTGGAGGTCAAGGCGATTTCTCCGGGCCTGTCTGTCGGAATTGGAATGTTCTATGGCTCGGTGAAAGAGACGACAAATGAAGACTATGACGTGATTCGCGGAGGGTCGAAGGCGTTCATTTCTCTAGGTATCAAGGTTGAGAGGGGCAGCTTGCACCTGTTTAGTGAGATTTCTAGGGCACCACTTGAGGAGGATATGGAACCAGATCGTCAACGCAACACCTTGCGCCGCTTGAAACGACGAGTGTTGAACTCTGAGACGCTCTCGCCAGGCTCTTATTGTAAGGAACTTCGGCTAGTCACCGCGATCGAGGTGGCCAACGACGTGTTGCAGCCTGAAAGAAAACACTACTTTCTGAGAATCCATGATGACCCGGGTCTCTCTGAGAGTTCTCAAATTCCATCAAGCTCTCGGCTAACAGGTTCCACACATGCCAATGATGGCAGTGACGTTGACTCAAACTAGCTGTGTTTCATAGATGAGGGTATGCGAGGGCAATGCCTTGGAATTGGATGGTGGACGTATGCAGTTTTGTTAGTTGTTTCGGGTCGCACGAAGCATTTTACTGTGCTATTTCGTTGCTTTAATTATCAGAGTCAAATCTATAAATTAGCATTCTTTAAACTATAACCAGTTCTTGGCAGGATAGGGCGACAAGACGCCTGGTTTATGCCGAAAGAGGGGGTACTTTGGTGCAAAGGAGGGCAGAATGTGAAGAGGATGAGAAAGTTGGCTGTCTGTCGAAGTTGATAATCACTTGCACATGACTCAACCCATTAATTAGGTTGCCGTGTTTAAGGTATTAGGTTTTAAGGAGAAAGGATTTGCGGAGATGTTTGAAGAGATTAATAACCGGAGTTGAGCAAACCAGATAGTAAATATTTCATTCAATCAAAGTACCCATGGACATCGGATTTGACTGACGTGGGATTAGCGTATGGCATATCGCACGAGAATTGATGCTGTAGTGTATCAATAACTGTCTCTTTCGCTGCTTTGTCCGATGGCCTCTTTTAGAAACATTATCGACAATGTGAGAACTATAGCTTTGGGAGTAATTAATGCCTTGAGGGAAACAGATTCAAACGGGACTTGCATATATCTCTTCTGAGAAGTGGCTGTTTGAGGCTGTGCCAACTCAGCGGCTTGGGGGCCAATCGAAACATGATATCCCAAGCCAAGGCGTGTGGCTGCCTGATGCGGACGACACGCGGGGTTTTTGGATCAGGCTCTGAGAGTTTAGCCATTTTCAACCAAATGGGCACCTCCAAACACTCTTTTCAACATGTCAAATCCATGTGTTTACTGCTCCAAGTTGACCATCGAGTCGCTTGTTGAGCTCGCACGTCAAAAACCCAAACGAGGACAGGCGTCTTACAAGCATCACGATTCCTTTAGCGATCTCGAAGCCGCGGCGCTTGACGGTTGCGATCTATGCCGGCTGGCCCTTGAAGGCTTTCAACGGCGGAATCTCTGTGAGAAAGCCAGAAACCTTGAACGGTCAAATGTGAAGGTATGGATAGACCTCGAACATGGGGATCCCGACTCCCTCAGCCCACCCGCAGTGCTTGATGCTATCGTCTTTATGGTGGGAGAGACAAGCATCGAGGCTCTAGATGGCTTTAAGGAAGTGGGGATTAGATTAATAGCAAAAGAAGGTATCAGTGCTGTCCATAACCATCGACTATGCTTCCAGGCTAACAAGGAATCACCATCCAGATTGCATTCCCCGTCTAAGTCCATTTTCGGTCAAATATGCAATAGAGGATCAACTCCTCGGCTCAGCATCCAATTTTGCCAGAGTCAATCAGTGGCTTCATGATTGTGAGAAGCACTATGCAGACTGCTGGCCAAGCGAAACGCCAATGCTCCCTACCCGAGTTATCGACGTCGGAGCCCTACCAGCGGATGCCCAGAATGACAAAGTGCGCATATTTTGCTGCCAAGGAATAAGGGCCAAATATGTTGCATTGAGTCATTGCTGGGGAGGCGAAATCGAACCAGTGCTGAAATCGGACAACTTGAACACATTCCAGAACTCAATTTCCTGCTCGTCACTGCCAGCCACCTTTCGAGACGCCATTACCATCACGCGAAACCTGGGCATCCAGTATCTATGGATTGACTCGTTATGTATTATCCAGGACTCTCGAGAGGATTGGGAACAAGAATCGAACAATATGGGGCCCGTATTTCGCGATTGCACCCTAGGCCTTTTCGCTGCAGCATCTAAGAACAGCAACGAGGGAATCCTCAACAAAGAGCCTTCTATCTCATACCCAAAAGATGCTCAGATCAAAGTATTTTCCGACCCCGAGGACTCTACCACTGTAATGGCATCTGTGAGGTGCTTTTTCCCAAGGGAGTCATACAAGCAGATGTGGTTGCAGAGTGCCCTGGCCACTCGTGGCTGGACGTTTCAAGAGCAGGCTCTGTCGCCGAAGTGCTTGATCTACGGCGAGAAAGGGATATACTGGAAATGCCCTCAAAGGATCCGCTCGACTAAACTATCTGTCGTTGATGCCCGCGATGTGCTATTCAGGAGGACTAAGACGATAGACCCAATCCTGCACTCTCCTACTCCTCCTTGCGACCCTATCATCTCCGCGGATTTATGCAAGGTGGTGGAAGAATATTATGGGCTTGTTTCTGATTACTCCGGGCGAGCCTTGACGTTTCCCTCTGATAAACTACCCGCCATGTCAGCGATTGCAAAAGCTTTGGGCTGCAGGCTTGCCCAAGAAAGCACATCGCCCACCTATCTTGCAGGACTGTGGGAGATGGACCTTCCACGGGGCTTAATGTGGGAAACCGTGTCATCATCATACGCACCACATGTGTCTATTTACCGTGCACCCTCATGGTCATGGGCAACTACAGACAGACCCATCACCTTTGCCGGCGTATATGAGTCGGGTTGGGACAAGATATGGCGCACGGACTTGAAAGTTGTGAGTTGCGAGGTATACCCTTTAAGCCCTGGCTACCCTTTTGGAGAGATCAAGAGTAGTCGACTTGTGGTGGAGGGCCGCACGATACCGCTGAAGCGCAGCAGACAAGTGCTTCAGACGCATGGTTTTCGATTCGAGTCCATAGGGCGGTGCAAATACGACGAGTGTCTGGATGAGGAAAACCCGGATCTTTCTGCGTCAAGCATAATCAAAATCACTAATGGCCAACAAAGCGCTCTCTTGACGTTTGTTGAGAATGCTAGAGCACCCGGTGGATCCAACACCCGCAAGAGTGGCGAGCTGGAGATTGATGAAGCATCATTTCGCGAGGAGGACTGTAAGGCTGTCATCATCTCTACCGCGGACATTGATGTCCAAGAAACCCGGAAAAAGACGAGGGCAAGGGGTATTTTGGTACAAAGGCGTTCAGGGTCTGAAGAGTACGAGAGGATTGGGTGTCTCGCCGACCTTGAGATCACTTGCACATGGCTTGATTCAATCCAGCGAGAGAGGTTGGTGATTGTGTAAGTGTGCAATGGCGAAAGAATATGCATTTTCAGGAGAACTGGCGGAGGCAAATAGATATTTCTCTTTGACTCTTCTCGTTGTAGTTAGTTTAGTACTATTTCTACAATCGTCTGATTATTGTTGTCCTGATGAATCTCCATTGGCGCTGTTTCCAACAGCATCGTTGGTCTTGGCCTCGGTCTGAGCTCTCGAGATAATGTCCTCCCAGATAGGAGGCTTGCAACGCCGATCCTGACCCGCCGCTTCAGCATCGAAACCGAACCGCAACAGTGCATCTTCACTACACCACTCGCCCGTTGCCATGAGCCCGACGGGAACCATTCCTTCAGTATCCTTGGTAGCGATTTCTCCAGCTTTCTTGCTGCCATCGGGACACACATAGCCAGCAGGCACATTCAATGATGGAAGGCCGCAGAAGTTGGCTAACCAGACGTATTCCATGCTTTCCAAGGTACGGCTTCCGTCGTTGAGACCATAAGATAACTCTGTCTGGCCAGACTTGACAGGCCAGCCTGCGCAAGATGTTGTTGGCGTGATAATCATCATTCCAGGGTATTGTTTCCAGAGGTAAGCAAGGTGCTCCATGAGTAGGTTTCGCAGCTTCTGCGCTAAAAGATAATCTGTAGACGGAGTAGTGCGACCCAGGGACAGGAGAATCTTGTTAGCCGGAGTAATCGTCCGAGTATCAACAAGTAACGTCGAGGCGTCGGTTAGGACAGTGAGAGCGTGAGCCATTTGGCCTTCAGCGGCAAAAGGGATTTCGATAGGGATAACAGTGTAACCATGCTCAGCAACCAAGGAGTCGACAAGGCCACGAACCAATTTTTGTACGCCGGGCTTTGCGCGAGAGAACCATGCTTCGTAAATACCAAGGACCTTTGTCACAGGCGGTGATGGCTGGAGCCTCAAAGGAGGGTATTGAGTTGATGAGTGCGGTTCTGCGATTGTCTCGTATACGGCAACTAGAGATTCCATATCGATGGCGAGAGGGCCCTGCACTGCGCAAGTTGGGGAGTGATTCGGACCAGGCCAGCATGTGATACGGTTGTGAGTTGGCTTGAGTCCAAATAGCGAGCAATACGACGCTGGAATACGGATGCTACCACCGCCATCACTGCCAAGAGCAAGGGGAATGATTCCGCTGCTTACGGCATAAGCTGGACCAGAGGAGCTTCCACCAGTGTAATAGTTAGGGTTAAATGGGTTAGGAGGCGTGCCATGGTGTGGGTTATTTCCGGTGGTGTCTGCCTAAGTTAATGATGCCCTACACTCAAGAGCCTTTCGACTTACCCAGACCATATTCATGCATATGCAGTTTACCAATAATAATGGCACCCGATTCCTCAAGTTTACGGACAGCCCAACTTGTCGATGATGTTCCGTCGGCAGCCTCTTCGGCGTAATCATTGACAGACCCTAGGGTCGTGGAGTATCCGTCATAATCGTAGTCATCCTTAATACTGGATGGAACACCGTCCAGGGGACCAATGGGCTGCCCGTTCTTGTACCGCAGAGTTGACTCTTCAGCTGCCTTGAGAACTCGTTCAACCTGGAGTTCCCTCCAAGCAATCGAGTGCTTTCCCGGTTGGCTGCCATCACGACGGATAAGAGGTAGGATAGCTCGGACCACATCGGTAGGAGTCAGCTCTCCAGAGAGGTACAGGGCGCGATAATCGGCCACTGAGTACAACTTCAGAGGCTTCTCAGACCGTGTGAGGCCTTTCTCGGCCAAAAGTGAGACCCTTTCACCGCCAGCCTCGACTTCCGACTGTGAAATAGGCAGCGGGATAATGGTGGGATCATATCTTGGCTCAACATTCATGAGGTCAGGCAAGAGCTTGCGGAGATCGGAAAAGCCAGCGTTATGCCAAGCTGTCTCACGGATGAACCGGATCCATTCCATCCTGAGAAATATGAGTCAATGTTGTTGGATTAAGATTAAGAGACTCACAAGAAGGCAGCGACAACAAGAAAAGGCCCCGTAAGGACGGGATTGGGCCTCCTTTCGACGGCATATTGAACATTTGGCCTAGCAGCAACGTCAGCTGCAAGACCACGATGGCGGGGAACAGCGTGGACTCTACCCTTTCTTTGGCTCTGGATAGTTGAAAAACCTCCTCTCCTCGTGTTCCTTACTCATTGTTGACGAATGATAGCGTACCTGATGTGTTGAACTTATTGAAGCGATCGTTACGTGTCAAGTTGTAGAGTGGTGAGTGTGTTGGTTTTATTCTCGGAGAATACGGCAGCCGCGGATGCCGATTGGCGTCTTGAACGCGTGATCTGCATGTGCATGGATCAATTAAGCCTCGGCCGTTGAAAAAGTGACAAAAATATGCGGGCATTTGTCTTACAAAGATAAACGTTATCCGACGTTGCATCCTGATAGCTCACCATGATGTGATGATGCAGAAAGTTCCTCGCTTAATTTTTGAGAGATATTTTTCACTTGAACTTTACTGACCTCTTCTAATAGACTCATTGGTATGTTTGTCGAGGCGTATGTCGAAAGCTGATGGCAGCTCGCTTGCTATCTGATTCATGTAACCTTGCTGAATTGTGCTTCAAGGTCTCCCCATCCAGCCTCACGACATTGTCACCAGATATCAGTTCGTAGTGGAGAGAGCCGAAATTAACGGGATCCTTTGAAGCTCCGACTTCTTTTTTCGGTTTCCGGAGCTACCAACATGGATGAGGCCTCATTTCTAACCTAGAAGTCGTGCTAAACCGGACTTTTGCTGTTTATCCGAAAGTCCAAGTCGTGTCAACCTGCACCCTGCTAAGAAATAACCGATATACTGGACCGGTATAGGGTAGGTATGACCAAACTTATATCCGACACAGGAAATAGGGTAAATGAAAAATAAAAATGAAAATGAAAAATAAAAAATACTATAATACAAGTACCACTTGAAAGCTCTTTGATCTACTTTGTTAAATTTTATTGAGGGATTTTAAGATGTGGATAGTGTGAGACGTTTGTCCTGTTGGCTCCCATTTTCCTTCGACCTGGGTTGCGATAACTATCGCAACCCACGATGCGCTGAACTAACCGGATACCGTGCAAATCAAGAGTGCTGCTCATGTGCAACACGATAATATAGGGTTTAATATTCGTAGTGCTTTGCATTATATCCTATCGATCTAGGGTAGTACAGCAGTTGTGTTTACTACGCACAACTTTCATATTGACGGGGGATGGAGCCGTTTCAGCCCTATAGGGAGTGAGTAACTTCCCCTGACATTTGGTGGATCGGTTTAATTTCCACCCTCTCTTGTTGCTTTGAGCCCGAGCCTCTGCCCAGCCTGATCTTGTCTCTCAGCGTGGATGTCTACCTGAAGTAGGAAATTCGTGCTGGTGAGGTTGTGCAGATAACTAAGCGCCGTGGCACTTTTGCGGATATATAATTGGATCATCATCTGCCGAAGGCACCTTTCTGCGTTTCAAGTGTCGTGGGGGCAAGGCTGAATAAAGACTTGGCATTGCTGGGATCTGAATTGTTGATAAGAATAGCCTCCACGTCCACTTACCTCTGATAAATGCTTTGTGACTGAATTCTATTAAACCAGGGATTAAATCGTCTTTCCTGCTATTCACTTTACCATACAAGCCATGTCATTCAGCGGCTTTGGTGCACGGGACCTTTCCCGCGGCCAGCAGGCCTTCAACTTCAATTCTCCGATTCAAAACAACCCCTTTCGTCCAAGTGATCATCTATGTAACGAATGCTCACTACTGGACCTCGAGGATGCTTTCGATAGAGCGCATAACCTGTACGAAGAAGCCCGACGTGGACATAACACCCGGCAGCTCGTCACATGCCGTGGGCCAAACGGCCCAACCTACCTCCGGGACTTCTACTTTGTCACCTCTTTCGGCAGACGTCTTTCCGAGGAAGGCAGATGTAAGCTATGCTCTTTCTTCAGGCAACATGCCCAAGAACCTGGCAAGGGGACGTACAAGTTGCTCGCAATTTGCAGTAGCGAGACGAGTCTATTCGAGCCTCTGAGAAAGAATGCGAGGGGTCGATGGGTCAGACGACCGTGGGGTGACATGGAATACAACGTCTTCCTGTCAGTCGTGCCGGAGTTGGCTGGCGTACCGAGAACTGGAGTTCCTCTACGATGGCTGGAGACGGAGCTACCCAAGAAGGGTTCCATCTATCGACTGACCCAGGACGTGGAGGGTGAAGATGGCCGGAGACTTATCCTCCCGGAGCGACTGGATCCAAAGGCGGACATGGAAATCGTCGGTTACTGGCAATACACATGTGGGGCATCTCACGGCTCACATTGCTCACCCAAGAAGCCACCCGGTGCCACGCTTCGAGGGTTCAGGGCCATCAACTGCAACAAGCGACCTTTGGCCGTCGAGCCAGTGTCGTGGAGTGAAAAATATGCCGCGTTGAGCTATGTGTGGGGGCCAGGTGAGGAGAAGTGGCCGCAAACAATCAAGGACGCAGTGACGGTTACCAGGATGATCGGTCTGAAATACCTCTGGGTGGATCGACTGTGCATTGATCAGAACAACTTAGAGGAAAAGATGTTTCTCATTTCCAAGATGGATGCCATCTATGAAGGCGCCGAGGTCACCATCATCAACGCGGCGGGGGACGCTCGAACGGGACTACCTGGCGTGGGCAACACCCCAAGGACACCGCAGCCTACCGTTCAGCTTGATCCTTTCAGAGGCAAGAACGTAGCCTCGAGGTCAACGGACGCGTACCTCGATCTTTTAAACGTGCGCGAAGTGGATTACGACGCAGAGACCCAAGGACACTCGATGTGGCTCGATACTTATCGACACGGTTTGAAGCAACATATGGAGATCCCCCTTGACGAAATGATGGGCCTTACTTCCAGGACAGATAAATATGGCATCCCCAAGGATCACCTTGAGTTTCATGAAAGCAATGCGGAGCATTTCGGGATTTCATTTGATGAGTATATGGAAAAGCAGCAAGAGTTGGCTCGCCGCATTGGCATCCCATTTACAGAGCTGATTCCCTGGCTTATGAGGGAAACGGCCAGGGAAAAAGGGATCCCAGACGACCAACCTCTGCCATCCATGGTGCCTGAGGAAACCATGACAGATTCCAGCAAGCCCGTCACGCCGTTGCCCCCAGGCAGGGTCCCAGGAAAGACGGTACTTGTATCGACAATGCAAAACCCGAGAGTGACCATCCGGAACTCCCAATGGGCAACACGTGGATGGACATATCAGGAAGGTGTTCTCTCTAGGCGATGCCTAGTATTCACCAAGGAACAGATATACTGGGAATGCCGCGGCATGGCTGTGAACGAAACGGTCAGATTGCCTCTCCCAGCTTTACACGCACCAACCGAAACCGGTAGCAGCTGGCTGTTTGCAGATTACATGCTTTCTGGCATCTTTCGTGGCGACATGCATGCCACCCCCGAACTCCAATTTGGGTTCCGGTCTGAAGAGAGTGACGACAATGGAAGCCAAATCAAGGCTCTGGACGGGCATATCAGGTCCTTTACAGCCCGAAACTTGACCAATCCTGTTGATTCCCTAAATGCCTTTCTCGGGATATCGGCACGGTACTCCAAGAATCCCAACACCGGTTTGTCGCTTTTTCTAGGAATCCCGATTTGGGCTGGAGCGTTTGCAGATGGAAGGCCAGGACTGCAGCATAGCTTTGCCATGTCGATGTCAGCTTGGTTCCACACCGGAAGTCCGGTAGAGCCTGGGTCGGAGCTCTACGTCTCTGGTTGTCCTCGGCGGCCTCAGTTTCCATCCTGGACTTGGATCGGCTGGCAAGGCCGTGTTGATTTCAACGGCGATAATACCGACCAGGGTGTGGAAGCCGATGATGAAGACTTCCGTGGTGACAACGCTCATATTGACTTCTTCTTCGCCATGACATCTTCAGACTGGGTGCGAAGTGTTAGCCTCATCTGGTCCGCGGAAATGATGCTCCATTCCGAGGATGGCCAATACTCGACACTTCTCGAGGGGTTTCTGCCACTGCAAGATTTCAACGACTCAACCAAGACATGGCTTCTAACTATCAAGCGTCCTCTCGTCCTCAGACATCTGCACATGATGCCGTCCAAGTATTCCAAGGAGTGGATGCG
>JAPFTB010000486.1:0-17994 GCA_030779245.1 Fusarium sp. MBC 438
CTTCTGCAATCTGTACCTTCACTCTATCTGCAATACAATGAGTCGCATCACGTTGCAGGAGTGAGCCACCACCGAATTACGCCAGCTAGAGACGGCCATTTCGGCTTATTGAGCTAACTTTTCGTACCCCCCTTGTACTAAGGCTATCACGTCAGGATGGGGCGAGGTACGCGTTGGAGCTTTGTGTGCACTCATGGGTCTACCCGCCGAGCTTACGTACCGGTACGATAATTGGGCTGATTGCCGGCGGGGCATTTTAGGGTGAGAGGGGAACATTCGAGTACACACTAGTGCGTAAACGTCATCACGGAACGTATCCCGTGACATACCGGTACTATAGACGCCTCTCCACTCGTCCACAACCTTGCGTCTGCCCTTTCCATATTCATTTCATCCCTTGCTTCGCCAAGTGCAACTACCCAACCTTGCATTTTAGGCTCGGGTTGCCTGGCTGACCCGCGTAGGATAAAATCAATCATTTCCCCGCTGAGTTGTTCGCGATACCCCGACGACATGAATAAATTACCACTCGTACGTCTCCCGAATAAGCTTGCCCTGCCAGTATATTGATTCTGTAGGACTTGCTCGACCTGATTTTCCCCCTACTTGAGAACGGCGATTTAGCAAGCACTCGTCTGGTCTATAGGACCTAGAGTACGCGTATCTCGCCACTCTTATTTCGGGAAGTTCAAGTCCACGGCTGTCGCTCGAGTTGTCAAAAGTTCCTTGAGATTTTATCCCAGAAACCGGGACTAGTCGAGAATATTCGAACGTGCTGGTTGGAACCCGAAGACCCCGACGTCTTCAAGGGTGGTGCCCTTGACTGCATTAACAGCCAAAAGGTGAAAGGCTTAACCATACAATCGCTTGGTTGCTGACCTTGTCAGGGTCGTCTAAATACTCCCTTAGAATCGACCCTTGCCTACTTGATATTGATATATCTCTCCGACAATGATATTGGCCTGAAGAAGCTCGTGTTGATGAAGAGCAACTGCAATAATGCCCCTTCGTTAGAGAGGCTGGCTAACCTTTTCCCCTCGCAGTTGGCATCCGTCGAAGATTTGTGCCTTTCATAGGTTAATTATCCAGTTTCGAATATCCGCTAAGCTCACTTCAGTTTTCTGCCGATTTCTTTAAAAATTTTCATACGCTTCATTTGGAAACGGACATATTCCCCGCAATAGTCATATGGAATCATGTCACGGCTATGTCTCTTCGAGTGTAGTATGCTGATGGGCTTGAGGGGTTTCTTAATAGACACCCAGGCCTCAAGCAGCTTTCACTTATCCTTGACCCTAACCCCCCTTTAGATGGATTTTGGAAGGCTTGCATGACGGGGTTATTGAAACCTTACCTGGCGAGCGATGTTGCTGAGGCTGAGAGCATAATACGGCGGGCTTATTCGGAAGCTAGTGCGGGCGGGAAATCCACATACTTCTTCACATGCGTACTCGACAGAGTTGGCCAACGGATAGGGTACGGCACAGATATGTATAAGGAGATTCATGACCGTATTGATAGGTGTCTTGCAACTACGAGGAATGGGCTGGCGGTGATATCAGGTGAAAAGGTGTCGGACATACTCGGCAGGAGAAGGATTCAATTTGATGTCAAGGTTGTTCAGTGGGAATTGTTCGATTTCCAGAGCTGATCAGATGGTTCTTGGCGGCTTTGACTGTAGTATATGGTCACCTATTAGTTGTAGATGGTGGATGTACTTGCGTCTAGCAGCATGTATCACTGAGATTTCCTTACTCAAGTATTCTACATGGTTTAATAACCTCTTCCTAAACTACGTTGTTTTATTTATTCTCCAGCCCGTATTCCTCTTCGCACTGCTTCGACGACTCATTAATTATCTGGGCACAAGAGAGCTTATACTACTCACTATTAGCGTCTTATTAATATTTATTATCGACTATTAGAGGTTATGGCTTTTAGTTACTTAGATCTCTCTGGAAGCCCTTGTCGCTAGCTATTCCGAAGCTGCTTCGAGATTGTTACACGCCGGATGTGCCCGGATAGCTCCCAGTGGAGATGCTGACCCGGTTCTTCAGACAGCGAGGAGATTTCGACCGGACGGCCTGAACTGGCTAGCATGGCTCGTCTAAAATTAGACGGTTAATTAGACGGCACCACTGTTTGATAGTGGTCGCGAACAGCAGTCTCAGCACGGCGGCTGTTCTAGCCAAGTTGGCCGAGGGCCGTTTCTGTCTGTCGCGTGAAAAGAGGATATACCGTCAGCCGAAGTCCAATTTAGACCGGCCTAGGTACCTAGCCAAGCTTTCCACCTCATTGTCAATGTCCTAAAATAACTGGTAATTTCCTATATATACTTGATTCGACTTGGCCCTAACACTCGCTACCTCTCCTCACGGTGGATCCGAGGACGCATGTGAGTTGGCCGTGATTTCCAATGACAGGCATGTCAGATGACTTCTCACGAGCTTGACTAGCCGGATCATGGAAGCATGGTAACCAACAATCAGCGAAGTCTTGATATTCCTTAAGTTTGATTCACTTGCACTGTAGTTTAGGGGAAGAGCGGCAATTCCTTGGCTTCTTAGAAGCACATACTCCTTACTCAGTTCCTCTTGGTGACTGAGCTAAGACAACGAGCCCGGCTCTCTCACTCACGGCATGATAAGTTCTTATGCTTGTCCCTTAGTGCGGCTCGAGAGGAGAATGAGAGAATCACTGGCTTTATCTTGGGCAAACACGTTCGAGAAGCATATGCCTTATAATGTTTCACTCTTATCAACTAAAGCTTCAGATCAACCCATACGGGGATTAGAACTCCTTACTCCTGCTTGGGAGAGATTTAGTTCGGTTTGTCTTTTGGCTTACTAGACGCCTTTTTATTTCCTATCTTTCTAGTTTTTTCATATTGTATGTTATTGTATTTGTCTCCTTTCCTGTCATGCCTTCGACCCTTCTCTACGAGGCGACTGCTTTAATCGCCACATTTTGCGGAAGTGACAGGAGGCGATGTAACGAGGAGGACACTCCTGTCTCACCCTCAACGATCAGGTGCCATCACTCGGCAAATATAGTCTTGCTGGAAGCCCGCCCAATATCTCTAATGTCATTTCGCACGCCGAGAGATGAAAAACTGTAGGATATCCAAGATCTAGTATCTCTAACGACCGGCAACTTACTTCCCTCCTCAACTTCCTGCAACCATAATGGTGCTAGCATCGAGATGCAAACCACAATGGCAAGTAAACACACTAAGCTCCCCGAAACGACCGGACAGGAAAAGTCTAAATCTGTTGTTATTGTTGTTGTGGAAGTCTCTCCATGGATGAAACGTTCCAACCTGTATCAGAGATACTGTTCAAGACTTATCCGTCTTCCTGTGAGCCTTCCAACACTACTAAGTGATAGGTTCATGGCCAGGTCGCCTCCGTTAGAGCACCTCTGCGGGAATATCAGATATTGGATGTACGTAGGTAACTGGATTTGCGAGGCCGATAGACCTCGTACTTCAAGACGCTCCCATGGCCGGTACCGTTAGGAGGTGGCAGGGCCATGTCCCTGCGTCATAGAATTAGCTCTGCAAAAACGCAAACAGCTCGCCTCATGCCATGTAGCACGCTCGTTGGATCCATAACGACCTCCCGACGACCTAGGCCTCCAGATGCTTAGCTATTCTTCTCTACCAATTCCTGTCTCGTCGTCTCTCCGCAACGGGACCGTCAGAGGCCCAACAATCTACCGCGCAGAAGCGTACAGGAGGCGTATGACGGCAAAGCAGACTGAAAAACTTTTTAATACTGAGTTATTTACTGCTCTGATCTATGCTGCTTCAATTGCTGATCTTCCCAGGTCTCCTTCCACATCCACCGCTTTACTCTCTGACTCGCCTGAGCGAACAGAGAAGCGTCCTGACCTTCCACATAACCGTCCCTTCGTTCTGCCCTAGCCAGTCTTGCCCTTATTTGCCTAGATGCTCTAGCATCATCTTCCGCCCTGGCGGCAGGCATGTTCGTCTATCCAACTGATCGTCTGGCCGCTGTCCGTTCTCGTCGTTGAGCCATTCGTTGTCCGCCGCATTCAGGTCCCGCAATACCTCCTCCAGCCGGACTTGACGCCCAACCCTTCCCTTCTGCCACCATTGGAACGCCTTGTCAAGGATCAAGACCTTGCTGTAGTGTCCGATAGCCTCTATCCGGTCCCTAATATCCACATCTAGCGGCAAAATGTTCAAGCTGAACCGCCCCCGACTGATGAAGCCTTCTTCCTCGTCCGAGATCGCCGATCGTACCAAAATTGCCGTCCACCAGAGCAGCGGATTCATCCGCACGTTCACAGACTCATCTGTGATCATCCTGATAAGGAATACTTGAGTTATGTCTCCCGGATCATCATCGTTCATGAACCAGTCCGGTCCTGGCATTACCATTACCCCCAAATCCAGTAGGTCTTCCTTCTTCTCTTCGTCCAAATTCAATCTCATCTCCTCCAGGCTTTCTTCGTCAACCTTGATAGACTACGTCAGGAAGCATATGAAGCTTGTCCACATGGACTGAAATCATCGCCGCTTTTCCAACAGCCATATCACCGCCAACGATTTGGACTGTCTGGCATCAGGCCCTTCCGCGCTTTGATTGAGCATCAGGCGCGACTTTACCGACCAACGTTCAGACAGAGCTTCGAGCCCATCGATCCAGTCCCAGAATGCTTGCTTGACTGCCTCACGCTGTTTAGCAGCCGCGCTCTAGGTGACTCGGCAAGATGCGCCCGACTCTGTGATTTTCGTCTTCGTTGCCTTGAGGAACCGTTCCCAGTTCCTGACAATCATGTGCCATAACTATTCGTCCTCTTTGAGACAGAATCGGCGGCGAATAATTCCTAAAGGTTCAGCCGATGCGGGGGCACATAGTCCTCACGAACAGAAGCGAAATCCGATACCCTAAACCCATCATTGATCCCGAAGTCCAACCTAGATCACTGATCGACCTCTCCCAATCTGCAAAGTCTGTATTTTGTTCATGCACAGCTGATGGCTAAGATATACGTCTCACTCGCATCAACGCGTTCAAATCGTTCCAATAGCTTTAACGCAAAGCCCGTCAATGGGTAAGCACCAATTCCGCTATCAATTGGTTATCCCAAAGATTCATAGAGGAAGCAAAGAAGGCGACCAATCAAAAGGCAAGATCTCCACTTTGACCTTGAAATGTTGATTGGGGTGGCAATACGCTCTGCTCCGACTCCGATTCCGATTTTGTGAGGCATCAGGACATTCTTGTCGTGGTCTCGGAGATGGAATTGTCTAGCTGCACCTCCGTCAGCCTACCCAGCAGCCTCCTCCATATCGTCGAGCTCTCCTCGTCCACAGTCCCCTCAGTCAACGTCGCCCGGTTTCCCACCACGATGAGCGCTGTTCTGGCACGAGTCAGTGCAACGTTCATCCGGCGCATGTCTTTCAAGAAGCCAATATCGCGGTGCTCGTTGCACCGCACGGTCACAAAAACGATGATGTCCGCCTCGCGTCCTTGGAACCCATCGATGCTGGAGATCTCAATGTTATGTGGTATGCTTGAGAGCATTCGCTTGAGAACCTCGGCTTGGCGAGTATAAGGAGTGAGCACCACAATCGAGTGAGGTACACCGATCGTCTCAGAAGGAGAAGCCAAGAGTTTGCAAATGCGGACGCAAAGCTCCGCCTGGCCTCGATTCTCCTTGGACTTTTGTCCTGGCATCTCCCTTGACTCGCAGTCAATGAAAATGGCCCGTCCATAATCCACCACAACCGAAGCACCTTTCCCTTTGGACGCTATCGCTGCTGGGAACGGAAAGCGGGAGTCGTTAAGTGGCCTGGCTAAACTGTCGATTCCCGACTTCAAATTGCCCTCATAAAACTCTCTGGAACTAAACTCGCATAGCTTGGGATGCATACGGTACTGGGTATCCAGCATCAGTATCTTCAAGCCACCTTCACCTGCCGAAACGTCGGCTTTGGTGTAAAGCCTCTCAAAGAGGGACACATCAAAGTCCAGTGCAAGCGCTGTCTGGTTGACTGTCGGCCGAAGTTGCACATGATCGCCAACTAGAATCGCCTTCGAACAACCCTTGACAAGTGGCACCAGTGAGCTCGGCTCTGTTTGCTGCGATGCCTCGTCTACGATGACAATATCGAAATGTTCCGAGCGAAGTAAACCGATACCTGCACCAATGCACGTTGTGAAAATGGTGTCGCTGCGTTTGATCATCTGGGCTGCCTTCTCCATGGCTTTGTAGTTCGAATGGATTTCCTGTCCGGCCACCGCGTCGCACGTGTACTTTCGCAGATCGTCTGCAACCTTGCGCACCTACATACGGTCAGCAGCCCAAATCATCGTGACACAGAAGCTCAACCCTTGAATATCTGCACAACCTACCTCGGTTGATATCCTTAAAACATTAGGCTGCGTTTTCTTGACCAAATATTGCCCTTGATTCCGTTGGATGTATCGCCGCATAACATTGTCAACTGCATTATGTGTCGGCGCTGTAACCAGAACGCGAGCTCCTTCATCAGCTGCCTGTAACGCACATATCATCTCAACGATCGTCTCGGTTTTCCCAGTTCCAGGGGGGCCCCAGAGACAAAGCAAGGAGTTATTCAAGGCTAACTTGATGGCCTTGTTCTGGCTCTCATTCAGCCTAGGAATACCGTTCCATGCACGCTCTGATGTTGGCAACACCAAGGAAGGTGATGGAATTCCACATATTATACCTGCTACTCCGCAACAGTCTTCCTGCAAAGTGTTGAGGTCTTTGACCGCATCAATCATAGATTTAGCAGTGACGAAAGGGCCGCAGTCTTCCAAAACCCATGAACAGTCTGCAAAGTAAGGTGGAAGGGGATGGAGGCACTTGCAGCGCGCACGTCCAGTTTCCGAGAATACCACTAAGGCATCTATCGAACACTTGGTTCCCACCAGCACATTTGATGGGAGGGAAGCGGTAGTCAGACGAACATGCGATGAGGTTTTCGGTGTTCCTGTAGTGTCGATCCTAAATTCAACTTCGACGACATTGACCTCTTTGGCCCTGGGGTACGATTTCAAATCCAGAAGGCCTTCCTGCCGCTTGGCCACGTTCTGGGCTTCTTCAATGTGTTCCAAAGCAATTGCAATCAAGTTTCGCAGTAGATGGCGGACTACTTGCGAATCCGCGGTGATGAATAGATGCGCGTTGGGTTGTAGGCAATCCAGAAGCAAATCCAGTGCCAGATCGGTGGATCGTATCGTCAACGCTACAAGCTCTATCAGATCCGTGACATCACTCAGAGATAGGCTTCCAGGTGAAATGTTTGAAAAAATCGTTTTCAAAGGCTCCAGAATGAGATGGCCCATGGTATTTGCCGAGAGGATAAATGCTCGTAGGATTGGTAAGAGTGAAGCCTCCAGCAACAAGGCCAGATCCTGATTCTCGCCTATACCAAGAGACTCAAAGAATCGGACAAAGGTTATAGCCATGGTTGGCTCGATGGCCAAAAAATCAATCATTGTCTGCAATAGCGTCTTCGCCCCGATAGGAGTATGCTCGATATTGCCAAGAATATGTTCAAAGCATTGTAGTAGAAGTCCCTTGTCATTGATCCATCGAACCGATGTAAATACAAGTTTATACTGATCGACCGACTGCAGGCGAGTAAGCGATGTGAGGTCATTGTGTGTAACGATCTCGACAAGCCAGGACGGGTCGGAAGGTGATACCACATCATGACGATTTGGAATGGAGTACTGCTTTGCTTCTTGCGGGAATAAAGGTAACTTTTCTGTGGTTTCCACGTATTCGAGCCAGAGGTCGAGGTTGCGCATGGAGGCACTGTCTCGATTGCTGATGACATAGATTTCCTTCCTCATGTCAGTCATAACCACCACATGCAAGCCTGTCAGAAAAAAAAAAACTTACGGCGGCAGTGACTGGAGCTCGATTTACTCTTCCAATATGTGTCTGAAGCCGCCTGCTAAATTTGTCCAGGGCGATACTCGCGCACACTTCGGCTTGTTTTCCCTGATCGACGACGTCTTGTCGTTTCCGTCTTCTGTCTCCTTGGTTCTGTATGTTGCGGTATTCTTCATCGTTGTTGCCTGGTCGAGCAATATAGACCCACGAATTTGACCGCTTGTTCTCAAATAACTGAAAAACATTGCCATCGCAGTATAGCTGGTACCGCATCTTGGTCGGGAGCGCCAACCGGTTCTGTCCCTGTATTCCTTGCGAATGCGGGAAGGCGAACAGTCGACCGATGTTGTCAATCAAGTAGTCTCGGGAACGCTCAATCTTCTTGGGGATGTAGATGGCCACAGACAGCCGCTCGTCGGGTTGGAAGACAATGAGGGTACGATGAAACATTTCTAGATTCGTGACAATAGCGTCGTGAAAGGTAGCGAGGCGATCAACCGAAGAGTCATACGTTCTCTTCCACTTAATACCAGGGTAATCGAAGTGAAAGTGTTGCAGCTCGCTTCTTTGGAGTATGTTGGAAGAGGACAAGGCATTTAGAACCAGGGCCGGTGCGCTAGACGACGTTGGTACGTGAGCGAGGACCCATGCCTTTTGTTCCGATGTAAGAATATTGAAGTCAAATAGATGCAGCAGGTTCTCGAACGATATCTTCTTTTTTAGACACCAGGTATGTGCCAACTTTACAAACTCAAACTCGGACATTGCGATGTCGTCCCGGCTGAGCAAGAGTTGTACAGCATCGATATCGTACCCAACTAGATCCGCATGTTGTGAAAGCGTTAGGCCGTATGTTCGCTCTTTTGAATCGTCGTGAAGAACATCGAGTACGAATGGCGGTGCATCCTGTGGAGGCTTCGGAGGAGAACGCAGCTTGTCGGGGATTTTGATACGGTTGCCATCGACGCATTGCGAGAAAAGACGGTTCAGCTCCTGACACTGCGCGCACATCGGTCCTCTCACTCGGGCCCAATCGAGATACAGATTCTTGACTTGACCAAGGGAGGCGTTGGTGTACTTGGCGAAGTAGACGAGGCGATCGTCATCGGTGATGGGGCGGAACAACAGAGGCTCTCGGCCTCCTGGGTACAGAGCAGGAGTTGAAATCGTCGATGGTATCAGGTCTTGGTCCCAGCAGACAAAGACTACGCCGGATCAGTGTTATCCCATCATATGAAAATGATTCATAGGAAAGGTGAAAGACGACGGAAGCAAGAAATGATAAGAGGAAAAAGGATTTTTGTACTCACATTGATCGCCGTCAAGGTCACCTCCAGACATCAGATCCGCTGCCGGCCGCCTGCCTCGCGTCGAGAACACAATACAGTCCACCAGATGCGATAACTCCGGGCGCTCAACGACCTTGAACTTCTGCCAGTCTCCAGGATGAAGACACGGGTTTCTGATGACGGTAACCTCAGTGTTCTTAAGAGCATATGGTTGCCCATTCTCCTCCATCGTAACCTTGACTGCACACTCCCCTTCCTTCAGCACATCCCAAGCATCGCACACACCGAACAAGAGTCTTGACTTCTGCACAAAAATACGACACCGTTGCTCATCCCTCTTATTCACCATCTTTCCGAGCTCGGCGTTGATTAAGCGGTATATCTGAGGCTTCATCTTTTCGCTTCCGTCTAGGAGCACGCGCTCGGCAAGATCGGGTCGGTTGATGTAGCTCAAGAAGCGGAATGCGTTTCGGAAATCGGTTTTGGAGCTGCTGAGCAAGTGGAAGTGATCGTGCTGCTTACGGAGCAGCGTCTCATAGGAGATTCCGAGGGCGTGGAGAAGGATGATGGTTTCGTCGTTGAGAAATCCGTAGGAGAAAGGCTAGCACGTCGAGAGGTCATGTTAGCCATGCTCACGTTGACCCGACGTTGGTGATGAGGTGGATGAATTACCTTGGAGTAGTCAACCACGGCAAAAGAGTGGTTTTCGCCACCGCTAAACTTCTTCATCGACTTTCGGAACTTCAGCAAGGCCTTGTGCTTCGCCATACGAGGATCGACTGTGACCACGCCTTTGTATCCACGATATCGGATCTGGAAGACCGACGGCGTGTATCGATTGTTACGAAAGAGAATTCGGGTTCGCCGCGCCAACTCCCGTGCAAGACTGGGCGCAAGGAGCCCACATCCATCAGTAAACACGTAATCGGCCGTTTCTACGTCAGCAATATCTTCGCACCGATCGGGGGAAATCGTCATGGCGGCCGTCGCTGACGAGAAGAGCAGGCCGATACGCTTGGCCTTCTTGCCCACCGTCTTCATCTTGCTAAAGTCTCCCAGGGCCTCGACTTTTCTCGAAATCTCCTCTTTCGACGTAGCCATGAGAAAACACGACCGTGATTTGAGCTGGCTGTTGCTGTGGCCGTAGAAGTTGTAGTGCACATCGTTTAACGTGATGCCAGCTCGTAAGCATTTAATGCAGTAGTCTGAGACCTCTTTGCCGGTGCGGGGTTGGAGATCGGGTGCTGGTACTTGCTCTTTCGCTGCGGCGGCTCGGACGAGCGGGCGAAAGGCTTCGAGGGAGAGAAGGATGAAGTGGTCAAGCGGATCGTTCTCAATGGCGCGGTTCGCGTTGCTGCGTTCAAACTTGAGTACCATCGAGTGCTTGTACTCTTTGAGGTCGGTATGAAGACTGATGGCTTTGATCAAGCCGGCCTGCCTCAACATGGAGGGTGACGGGAGATTGGGCACGCGAAAGTCCCAAGCATTGTCGTCTATCCGCAAGGTTGGAAGTAACGTATGCTGGGAGGTCTTTGTCTTGCTTTGAATCGGCATCTTGGTCACTTCACGTTAGGTTGAGATTGGGCAGATGAAAATGCAAATGACTTTGCTCGAATGGTACAAGTGTTGGAGAAGTGGTATGCATGATGGTGTTTCACAGGCAGCCACCCCAAGGAAGATGACGTCACGATGATGCCAGAATTATCAGAACAGCAGGCCTAGTATCCTGGCCTGGTCTCTTCAGATATAAAGACAAAGAAGGAGAAAACAAGCATGACCATCAATACACTCAAGATCATTTCAATATCATCTTTCATCCTCAGTTACTTAGTGAGGGCGCGTTGTCTGCCAACAGGCAGGCAGCCTGATGGCATTATCCAATGATGTTAAAGTTTACCACCTGGTAGCAGCTGCAACCAACAACGGTAAGAATGGCTGAGTCACTCGCAGCGAGAGATACTCATTGGATACCAATGTCACACACATGCCGTGACCACCCTTAAGTACACCCACATGCACCTCACCTCTAGTTTTGCACATTGTGCTCACAACTCCTCAGCTCTTTCGGCCGTTGGAAGAGGGCTGCTCCTCTAGTGATTCTTCAATAGACAACCATCATGGCGCCAGATACCAATATTCCAAACATTTACATCATCGGACCACAGTCTACGGGCAAAACAACACTAGTCAACAAGCTACGAAGCGAGTTAGAGAACTGGCTCGCAGATACATCGATCATTAAACCGCAGATCGTCTCTGAGGTGGCCAGAACCGTGCTCACCAAGCACAAATTCACGGCCGAAGACGTCAAGTCGTCACCTAGCCGATGCCTCGCTCTACAGCAGCTCATCTTAGAGGCCCAGGCATTAGCTGAGAAGGAGGCTCTACAAAGGTCTAGCTGGTTCATTTCCGACCGCTCTGGTGTTGATCCGTTGGTCTACGCAAGAAAATACGTTTCTGCCGACGCAGCGCTGGTGATGCAGCGGCAGTCTGCTTGGATCGAAGTGAAGGCTAGGATGTCAGCCTCATTGATCGTGGTCTGTGAAGCGGGCACACCTTGGCTGACGGATGATGGGGTGCGGTTGATGCCTGACAACGAGGAAGCATGGGTGCAGCTATTTCACGAATTTTGCGGACTGCTGGATGAGGTCGGTCTTCAGTACTTTGTGGTGCCTCGAACCATGTTGGATATCTCGGAAAGGGCGCAGTTTGTGCGTGCAAGATGGGTAGAAAGAGGGGACTCTACAAAGCACGATTAAGTCGAATCGCTTACGGTTGGGAATTAAACTGGTGAATTCCTTGCTACAATAGACACCGTCTATCAGCTCAAGCTCCATCGATGCGCTTGGAGTGGCTATATAGTTACGGTAACTAGTACCGTAGTCTTTACGTTGAAGGATGGGACCTGACAGTGGGTGGCGGTCTCTACCAAGTATGAGATAAATTAGATTGATAATCTGGTGAAAACTAGGCACACTCGACCCAGTTCTATGTTATCACGAAAACACAACCCTCAAATCTCGCTTTTGTTGTCTTCTTCCAGCTCCCAGTTGGTGGCCTGCTCCACCACTGTCTCCAGTTTTTGCTCGTATTTCCAGGCCGCCGCAAGCTTAACAGCCTCGTATAAGCCGTATAAAAGTGTGGGAATGTTAAGCATGCTGGTCCAGGGGATTGGGGCAGCTCCGGGCCCAGCGGCGCTGATGTTGGCGAAAGTGTCAGCCGACAGAGGCAATGATAGAATTCTCCAAAATCTCCGATGGGAAGACAACTAATCGGATTTGGCAAATAACACTCACAAGCCAAGAATAAGGGGACCCGAAACGACGAGACTTCAGTGCATTTTTTCACACTAATCTCATTCATTCAAGAAGGGCATAACACTCGATAATGAGGCGGTCCCTGACTGTGATTAAGCACCAGAAGTCTAGAGGGGGAGCTGTCGGTCCGCTCTCTGTAATCTCTGCATCATTTCTCCCCATCAACAAAAAGTCCAGTCTTCGAGGTAAATTGACTTGTAAGGATAGGGGGCCATGGTACCTAGGCCACTGATAAGATTCTTGGGTTCGATGCCAGATTCTCATACCTTGCGAAGATATCGCAGGTACTGGTCCATCTGAAAGCGTACGGACCTTCGGCATGCCTCCAACTATATTCTCTGGTTTTTGGACTCGGAATCAACAAAGCTGTATTCGCCACCGAGACCATCTCCCGAAACTAGAGCGGCCCGCTGCACTAGTCAGCATGGGGCTAGTTCGCGGACGTTGAGGTCTAGCCCGGGACCAGAGGGGCCGGTTGGTGACTTGATAGTTTTCGTTATGTTCCATATGGAAGAAGGGTTATTAGCTCCAGAAGTTTTCGGATCAGATTCACTTCAGTGAAGCGGTGTCGAAGGCAATTTCTCCTCAGCGGAACTTGGGTGGGGACTGAGGGTCAAATGAGGCGAACCAGGCTTAACCACGCGGCCCAGGTATGTTGCATGTGAAGAAAAGTAGGTTAGGCTCCTCGAAGACGGTCATTCTTTGCACATTGATGCATGCCAACTTTCAGCTCCTCACAGATCACTCAGATACGTGTCATTCCTGCAGCTCACCGCCAGTCACCGCGATAAGCGAATGTCGCACTGAGATGCATGCTCATGGCCTGTAAAATCACCCACTATTACAGTTATTAAACGGGTAGAGCGCAGAGATTAGGAATCCTTGATGCGACAAACTAGATGTGAAACCGGATACACGACCCCAAAGTATGGACCGCGTTTCATATCCAGTCGCACGCACCTAGTGGTGATATATGACAATGTAGAGTACCTCCGGAAACTAACCTCCAAGCAGGCCTCTCAAAGAAGTGAATGGGCACGCCATCAGCGAAATGCCGAATAGGAAACTAGGGCTTTGCCAGTGGGCAAGGTGCGTAGCCTAGCGTAGCTTTAGGTTGTCTGAAGTCTCACCTTCCCAAAAGAAATAAACTCAGTATTATATCACACTCACGTCATGGGAATGACCTTTGCCTTTGAGGCTTTCCGAGCTTGCCGATAGCTTTTGTGTGAGCCGCTGACCCCTATGTTAAAACAAGCAGAGCCTTTAGCTATAACAGACCTGGTGTTTATGATTCCACTCCAGGTCCCTTTGTCAATGCCTTTATATGTCGGAGTGCCCCTTCTATCATCCTTCTACCTATGGCGACGGGCTTTTATTATTTAGTTCCTAGCATACTCCAGCTCTTACCGAGCACTCACAAATATGTCCATCGACCAAGTTGACAAGCAAGGAGAGGCCGCACCCCATCTTCGGGATAGCGAACCAGACAGTATCGGCAAAAACATGGACAGCAGGCCAGAGCACTCGTCAGAAATTTGCGCTTTCTCTTGAAGACCGTTAGCTGACGATATAGTAGACCTTACGCCAGCCAAGTCTGTGCGGTATACTTTCAAGGGAATGGACCCCTCCATATCCCTCATACACTCCTACACCAGAGCGCCGAGCTTGCTTCCCGAGACATTGCAACAGGCTGTTGCTCTTCGTCATTCCACAAGCTTCATTTGAACGATATCGCTTACGACACCGGCCATGTCCTTATCCACTTTCTGGTCACCGGCAGATACCAATGCCTAAAGCCACATGGAGATACTAGTACCAAGAGGTATACACCCGAGTTTACAACTGCGCTTCGCGTGTACGCCGCAGCTCAATCTTTTCAATTGCCCTCTCTTCGTGATCTGGCAAGAAGAGAGATGATCGATCTTGGCGACAGGTTGAGCTTACCTTCCTTGATCAATATCATGGAAGAGTCAAGCCTGTCAATGAGCACTTTGCCGGGAATAGCCGCGTATGTTGAGTCGCGTATTCTTGCTTTTGCGGAGAATATTACCCGTCCAACTTCAGAAAAGGTACTCGCTGAGATAGGAACTCCCAATACGCTCAGCATGGTACTCTTGAAGACTATTCTGTTGCTCCGAACTTCAGAACTATCCCCACGCGATGAATTACTTCGGAAGGAGGAACTGGTAGAGATTCTCCGAGGCCTCACCGATACCGGACCGATAGCAAAAGGCAAGGCCTCGGATGTGGACCGAGCTATGAAGGAAGCCGAGGAGCAAGCAGCTAAGAGGGCCGAAGAAAAAGCTTCTAAGGAAGCGGGAAAAGCCGCAGCTGCCGCCGTGACGCAAAGAATTGTCGAGGCTCAGGCTGCTGAGGCTGAAGCGGCCCGTGAAGAGGAGGATATTGCTTTATTATTAGAAAAAAGGAGAAGAAGAAATGGCAGGCTTCTCAAAAAGGATCAAGAGAGGCTTTCCACACTCGAGTATAATGCCGCAAAGAGAGCTCAAGCTCGAGCTGCTCGTATAGCTGCAAACGCAGAGACTGCGCACGCATTCAGTGCCCCCGCCACGGACAAGGTCGGTCCGTCTGAGCCATCATTTACATTTTCCATACCAGATGGTAAGAAGCATAGCATTTGACTACATCAAACTCGGTCAGTCAGCTAATAGTGGAGATCATCACAGATGACAACGACTCAGTGAAGGCGTCTGCTGACAGGAACATATTGGATCCCGACCAGTCCCAGGCCGAGGATGGAGATGGAAGCTGCCCTGAGCCGGCACCCCCGGAAAGCCCCTCACCAAACGACAACGGCTGGCGATATATCCGAACCCCCCCACCGCCGGCATCCGACGAATCCGACCTGACAGGATGAGTCTCAGGTCATGCAGCTTTTCATGAGGGAAATTCTGGTCGCTTCGGGCTCCATTAAGCCTCTCTGTACGCAAATACTGATTAACTAGATGGCTTTATTGAGGTCGGAAATCTAGATCCTTCGACAGGAGAATGAGATACTTAGTCGATGTCGACGGAGGGAAAAGAAACGTTGGCGAGACGGAGGGAGTCTAACTCTAGGCGAAGGGCAAGATTTGTAAAGTCAGCAAGAGGTAAATGTGCAGTTGAAGGGAGAAAGCCGTCGAATTGGTGGTCGGAATCGAGTGCTAGAACGGAAGGAACGGCGATGTGATGTCTGCGGAAAGGTAGGGCATAATGCATGAAGATGTTCGATTGAAGTAGCAGTGTCTCGAGAATAGGTTGCCAATTGACTTGAATTGATTTAGCGTGTAATCGCGGATGCGGTGCTGTCCAATGGGCCCCACTTCCCGTCGGGCCTCATTCCTCCGTAGAGTGTGATCTACAATAATTATCCACAACAGCAAAAGCTGTCGGGGTGCGAGAAGGACGGCCCCTAATCCAATGTCTCGTCAGGATGGAAGTCTTGAGCAACACAAAGAGGGCCGTTTGATCAATGACCACTATTCGGCCCCCCCTTTCAAACGATCACGCGCCCCCAAAGTAAGCCACTTCAGCTCGACCAAAGCAACCTGCAGTTGGGATGGCAAAGTGCATGGCTCTTTTGGTGTTACTGCAGGTTTGAGCATTAGGCAACAATAGTTCAGTCAATTTCCGGTAATGCTGTGTGGGACAAGAGAGCAAGCTCGGTCACGACCAACACCTGCAATGCAGCACTCTGATTTTCCCTCTGAGGGCGAATAGATAACGCAGATCATCCTGTCGGCTCGAAGCGAGATGCGCGGGGTGAGCCCGTCTGCCCTACGACGACCTGATCCTGACAGGGTGTGCAGGGCAACAGACACGCTTTCAGCCACTCATTGCTGCAACCTTCCGTGTCACCTCAAACTGAGGCAAGACACCTCCGCACCACGACCAATAATTCACAATCTAGTCTCCCTTGCTACCGAGTCGATAGTTCCTCCCTTATACTGACCCACCGCGATTTCTAATGCATCTTCCTTCGAGACAATTGCGCCTAGCCCTCTCTCAGGCCGGTAAATGACCCGCCCAGCTGAATAAAAGCATTCTTAGCTTTAGGGTTGCTCACTTCTCACATTCGACTGTTGATCAAGCGCCACTGAAGGTCTGATACCTGCAATTAGGCACCTATTGTGGCGTGTGCTCATGTCCGCCCTGCTTCTAAGACTCAACCCGGACGAGGGGGCTGTTGTTGAAATGAGCATATTATGTTGATTGAAGAAGAAGAAAGATTGGTGTTAACCACCGGAAACCATTGACAAGAAGACATCCACATCCTCGTCACCAATGGATCGGAATAGCCATTGATCCGTTACACAATGGATCTCAACATAATGAATGTACTTGCAGACACGAGCCGCCTCGTTAGGGAAAACTGGTAGCAAAACGATAACGAATCTCCGCCCACCCTCACTCAAATGGATGAGAAACCTGCTGGGGGCATGAGATCGTGTTGCTGGTGATGTTCTGTGGCGGAAACTTATTTGCGGCACAGAGCATTCCGGTGTAAATCCTAGCACGGCGAGCTACTGTACTAATAACCACTGGTATTGGGTGCCAGTACCACTTTTTCTGGTTCGTGCGTGGTACTTCTCGGATATCACTCAAGTGCCCTTGGCCCAGCTTCTAGAGCACAGAGACCATGGACCATGATGGGATGACCTACGATATCTCCACTCCGGGGAGACAACTGCGCCGATCCATTGCCATTTTTGGTTTCGATGGGAACCCATTGACGGCTTGTTTGACCGGCTGCAGCCACAACAGCTCCATCGTAGTGGGGCAGTGAGGGGAGAAACTGTCAGGCTGAGCCGCAAGTGCGATCAAATTCGAAATCATTGGCCCATCATTATCTTGCCTCAGTTTAAGGTGACACTGAAAGTTGCACCAGTGGGGAGCTGAAGCCATCGCTTACCCCGCATACCTTGTCAGATCAAATCGTGGGAAGGCACACCGGCCCGCCCCGTGCTGATCGCTTAGAGCCTACTGGATGGTCTACGTTATCTCGTCGCCTTCAAAGCAAAAGTCTTACTGCTACGTTGCAGGTGCTAGTTATAACCGAGCTTCCTGTCCTACCTCACATGATATGAAGATCCATGAGTTGCTTATCTACCGGCACCGGCTAAGGCGGACAAAACCGGCAGGATGCGGTGTTTTCCTAGCCAATGTTGCTGGAAATGCCTCAAACCTGCAGCAACACCAAAACAGTCATGCACTTTGCCGTCCAAACTGCACCTTGCCTTGGTCGAACTGAGATGGCTTACTGGGAGGTTTGCCGAGGCGCGTGATCATCTGTGCTACGTTTGTGGGGGCCCGAGCGGTGGTCAGTGATCAAACGACCCTCCTTGTGTTGCTCGAGACGTGCATCCTGACGAAGTATTGGGTACGGGAAGGGAGACCCTGACAGCTCTTGGTGTTGTGGATCAGTATTGTGGCGGTACGGAGTATTGCGGCCAGACTTCAAGTGGGCCACAGACAAGCAGCGTGTCCGC
>JAPFTB010000487.1:0-14558 GCA_030779245.1 Fusarium sp. MBC 438
CTATTAATATAACTTGAGTATACTTAATATATATATATACTTTAATTTATAAATTTATAAATAAAACACGAATTAGAGAAAGAATACTTAAGATCTTAAATTACTATAATCACAGGATTGCTATAATTTAAGATAATAATATATCAATAATGTCGCAACCCCTGCCCTCCTTGAACTATCTTCCCGCAGATGATCAGTGTGCGATGTCTTCCCAGCCCTGCCATCCACGACCCTTAACCTGCTTTAGCTCCTCCTCGTCGTACTTCTTCCCTGCTGTAAAATAGCCAGCGTTGATCTTAGCATCAATCTCTACGCGGGAATCGGCTGGAATCAAGCCTGCCTTCATGTTAGCCATGGGATCTGAAGCGCAATGTAGTGCGTAAATGGGACGAGATGGGCTGGAGCAGCTAGGGAGCAACGCACTGTCTGGTATGGGGATTCTTTCTAGGATGGGAATCCCCTGCTCTACGATCGCGTCATGCTTCATGTTGGACATGGAGAGCATGCGGTCGATCTTCTTCACACCAAGCCAGTGCAAGATGTCAGGCATCAGGGCTTGGAATCTCATCTATAGCGTCCATCATGTCAGCGCAACAGTAACATAAACCCAAGGGTTTGGCTGCTCTTACATCGCGAACACCGGCAATGTTCTCGGTACGGGCAAAATACTTGTCGGCCGTATCTCCGCCTCGCTTCCGGGCGTTGTAAACAAGGTACTTGACGACCTCACCCAGGGCGCGACCTTCTTTACGGAAGTAAATGACAATACCTGAGCCGCCATTCTGAGCCTCCTTAATGGCCTCCTCAATGCCAAAGGTCAGATATGGTCGACAGGTGCAGATATCTGATTGGAAAACGTCGGAGCCGTTGCATTCGTCATGGATGCGAAGAGCCAGTCTGCAGCTGGCATCTGACACTTTTTCTGGCGCGCCGAAGATGTATACCGTGAGCCCCCCAATAGGTGGGAGAAATACCTTCATGTCTGGCCTCGTCACCAACTCGGGATAACTGCCGCCTGTGTGCTCGAATAAGGCCCGGCGCAGTGTTCCCTCGTCGATACCGAACCGAGATGCGACGCCTGGAAGATACCAAACAGGCTCCACGGCGCACTTAGTGACGCGCACGTCGCCATCCTCGCTGACGATAATGTTGCCGTCCACGGGAAGACGTCCCTCCTTGATAGCATCTGTGATCTCTCCGACTCGCATGTGAGCGCGGGTTATGGCAATCGTGGGTCGCACGTCCAGTCCATTGGCCAGATGGTCCTGGAAGTTCTTGACGATATCATGACCGAAAGGATCCATGGAGACGATCTTGGTCGGGTCGGACCACGCGGGTTGTTGCGGGAAATCAAAGGTAGGCTGCGTGTTCTCGAAGCTCGGACGGAAGTCGCGTGGAAGATCGCCTGCGGCGATGGCGAGCGCATTGTAGATGCTGTAGCTACCGCCGTGAGCACCGATGGCGTTGCGTCTTGTCAGAGTCTTGCCGCTCCGAGAGACAAGCACAGGCCCTCGCTTCTTGGGGTCAGCATCGCCCCAGTTGAGGTCAACCGGATCAACAACGCTTTGGCCGGGATAAGTGGTCAACTTTGAGGGGTTATTAGTCACGTTATCCTGAAACCATGCTTTCTCAAGGGGAGTTGTGAGCAACGTGATCTAATGAGGCCACATACAATGATACGTTGTGAGTAGCCGTCTTTCGTAGCAGTGCCATTAGTTGATGCACCGTTCATGGCTGTGCCGTTTTTCATATCGCTGTTGATTGTCATATTGAGGGTCTGCAAACGTTTAGCTGGCCGAGGATCAACAAAGTCGTCGAGACACGTCGTATTCAGGCTTCCCATCTTTCCAGCGTTTTAAGCAAATCGCCCAGTGGATTTTTGTTTATAGCAATTGGCAGTTCAGCGTCTGCAGAGATTTACTTGCTTGATTTCCCTAAAGCATGCCTCCCTTGTGTGAGGCTTCGTCAATGTCGCTATCGTGTGCTGCTTCTGTAATCTTCACGTGGATAATCAAGCAATGAGTCCAGATAGTCGTCAATCGACGTACTGTTAGACCCTCAGAGTCTAGATAGGATTTCCCAAAACGCGACGATAAGACCCTTATGGGGGCAATCAATCGCCTTAAGGTAGCGAAAGCATCACGTGGGCATTGGGGGATCGCTGTGATTGCGTTGCTCTGGTCGATAGGCACTACACTATAGCCTGTGCTACCCTACGATAGATATCCATCTGTGGGGAGATAATGTGACGAGATAAGGCCCTGCTAGCCCTACGATACTTATCTGATATGACATGGCATTTTGAGATAAGAATGCAAAGAAAGATAACAGGAACATTAAGCGCTAGGCAACTCTTAGTAAGTGGTAGATCTCAACGTATCTAGTGGGGCATGTATGCTTCTCTGTACGATTTAGACGTCTTGCAGCCAGATACATGAACTTTGGACGGATGTGTAGACATTATTATGCCTATATCTTGAAAAGAAAATTGTTGGACAGGAAGGCTGTGTGTCAAGGTGAGTTCTAGGTTGAACCTATCAAGCGTACATCCAGGCAGACACATGTATGAGTGTTTAAAGATGTTCACAAACATGAATGAGGCATTACTAGTCGAGACAAACTCCCTTTTTAGTTCGCTTAGAATAGGGTCCCATCGCCATCTATAAGAATTGGGCTAGACTTCGTCGCAGGACGGACTTTTGAAGCCATCTCCCGGCCACCTTTCCACGTCCCTGCCTCCAACATCTGTGCCATGTTCAGAGTATAACCGCTCTTCTCAAACTCGAGCGCTACCAACTTGTGAAGTTCGTCGAGGAGGGCCACGGTCATGGCTCGCCATTCGACAATGGTGTCGCTGGTGGCATTAAACATGGGCAGTTCCTGGCCTGATAGTTTTCTGCCTTCTCTAAGAGTCTCTGGTTTCAGCCTCAGGGCACCCAAGTCGACAAATAGACCCCCGTTTCGGTATTCAGGAAGTCCGGTGCCGAGATCGAGGTTGGAGATCTTGAAGCCCAAGACACGAGTGAAGGGGACCGTGAGGGAATATCCAAGCCATTGTGTGAGTTTATGAAATGGCTGTACCGCGGCTATCTCTGCGCCAAGTCCTGTCTCTTTGGACCTGTCAGACAGGACCCGAAGTGGCCATGCATCACCCAGAGATGTCCCAGCGACGGTGGTGCGATCTTTTGGCCACGCGGGTAGGAGAATGCGCTGTAGAGTAGACCAAAGGAGCTCATAGTCAAGAGTGTCGGACGTCTCTGAAGCCTTTATCAAGTAGTCTGGGTCTCAGAATTAGCCCCGTGACAGATCCTGCCAGCTCTGCTCCCCGACAATGAGTTCAGTGCTCACCAACAATGTTACCAGGTCTACCAGTTGAGCCAGCCAGGTCAGGCTGTGCAAGCAGTGATCGGCCGACACTGTGCATGAGCTCTACACGTGATGAGACACCGATAAGAGGATTATCGACAGAGATCTGGAAATGTTCTTCGAACGCCTTCTCCGACAGATTGACTAGTCCTTTGCCTAAACGACACCAAATATTTTATGTTAGGAGACTGCACGGGACCCATCAAAAAAGGAGGAGAAGATGTGTGCTTACCATCAACTTGACAATCTGTACCGTCACTGCTAAACACCCCGGACTTGAACATGTACAGGGACGCGACGCCAATGCCTTCGCTTCTGTTGTAGATCTGGTTGGTATCTGGTTCCTTGAACTTCCATACATCTCCCGCGCCGGCGTCTAGCAAAACAGACACAAAGAAGAGATCTACCAAGCGCCGGACCAGCTCCAACTTGTCGCAACCTTGAGAAGTCCAGGTGTCAAGGCATTGAGCCAATCGCGGAACACCACCAACCTCCAAATGCTGCCATCTGCCATGAGGAGGAATTTCGGCAAATCGATCAGGTCCGAAATCGCGCTGTCACAGGGTTAGCAACGAAAGCAGCGCCTACGGTAGGCCATGCTTGGTTTTGTTCTCGTGTTGTGCGGTTTGAGCAAATTGACGATGAGTAGTGAGGGCTCACCTTGATGACTCCAATCACGAAATCGGCGACATGCGGCATGCGTTGAGCATCATACTCGAAGCTCCGCAGCGACCCCTCCTGGGCCGCACGAAGCACGAGCTGCGATCGCTCCCGCACCGCTTGAAGACTGAGAAGATACTGAATGTTGGGGTCTACAGTTGCGGACGTCATGATGGGCCAAGTTGTCGAAGTTTTGACTTGGTTCTACTAAGCACTACACGAGTTTGGGTAGGTAGATAGTTGGAAAGATTGTACAAAAGGAGCGGGACGGGATTGATCTTGATGTTGGAAATCATGATGAATTTCATTATTCAAACGGGCAGTGGGGCGGCATGTAGCTCTCGATTGAGTCGGCAACGCTGTAAACCCTCAGACAAGGCCACTCCAGTGAAGGATGCCTTCCTCTAAGGAGCCGTGGATAAGGCTCTTGGCCTGTTATGCTCGTGTACCTACCTACCCTGGGTAGGACATCAATGTGGAGACAATAGCGATCTGTGGAGTTTTCTCTGGTGCCAAGTTACCAGGTCTTATCCTTATCCTTATTATCCTTATCCCCTCCCCCTCTTCTCAGTGATAAGAGCTCCCGTCCTTATCAAGACTCTTAGATTTCATATCTCAGTGGCCCGTGACAACTTCAATGACCGAGATCAGAGCCGATTAGACAAATTTTGCTGGTAGATACTCAACATCGGCACCGATGATTGCAGCCATGCTTCGTGCCGTAAATGATCGCTCGCAGAGCGAAAACGGAGGCATCTTTCCAGGCTTTGGGACTCCCACCATATGACCTCGTTTTCAACCCTCCTCGCATCGTCAAGTTGCTAAACCAACCATATATCTTTCTTTTTTATCCCCACCAGCAACATTTGTTTTTTCGCCATTCGACCCGCAGCCAATCGTTCTCATAAACACTCATGATGGCACCGAATTCCTTCCTCGTCTCGGATCCTGCCTACGGCCCGGTCTTGAGCAAGCTTCGGCAAGGCGTGAAGCGGCCCGCGACAGTTCGGGCTCTAGTGGGCGAGCTTACCAAGATCCTGACCAAGGATGCGGTCAAAGAGGCGGCGTCTCCAGGTGAGAAAATCGCCGTCATTGTCATTTTGCGATCCGGCCTTGCCATGATGGAGCCATTTGTCGACTGTCTCCCCGAGGACACAGACATGGTGATCCATCATATCGGCTTGTTCCGAGAGCGCCAAACCTTACAGCCTGTTGAGTACTACAACAAGCTACCGCTCAAAGCTCCCAACATCAAGCATGCATATGTTCTGGATCCTTTGGTGGCTACCGGTGGCACAGCTGGGGCTGCCATCTCAATCCTCAGGTAGGCTTTCCCCGCGTGTTCTCCCGAAAAGACAAAGGATCCCACGTTATTGAAGAGGGAGTAACCCGAACTTCTCGGGACCCTGGAGCGGTGAAACAATGGACAAGAAACATGATCTAACTGTGGACGTAGGGAATGGGGTGTTGAAAGGGTTTCCTTCCTGTGCCTTCTGGCTAGTAGGCCGGGTCTCGAGAAGGCCGCCAATGTCTGGCCCGAGAACACTCGCTTCTTCGTGGGTGCGGTCGACGAGGAGCTGGACAGCAAGGGCTACGTCAAGCCAGGACTTGGAGATATTGGAGACAGTCTATTTGGAACTGGGAACAGTTCATCTCAATAAATCACGCGTGTTTATATGTGATGGGCAAAGGCATTTTACAAAAGTCAGTTCGATACTTTAATGTTGATACATTTGTTAACTCCTTTAGCCAAAGTCCATGCTTAATGCCATAGGGACGTGATTGTTTTTGTGGTAGTATAAAACTGCCATGGAGTCCGCCCATGAGAATTTTGATCTGGCACGAGACAATGGTTAGTCTTGAACAAAAACAGAGCATGTTGGGAAATGTTGGTGGTATGTCTGTACCTCCCAAGAAAGAATCTTTATTCCCCGTCCGTAATATAGGACCGGATGGAGCTGATTGGCAGATGTTGTCAGTATTTGCTTTCTTGAGGGTCAGAGAAGAGACCCTTACCTAATATTGGTACATTAACGCCGACTTGACCAACATTTACCGACCGCTGGAAGACTTGGGCATTGGCCGGGCTGTTTGTAAAGATGGTGCAACCATTGCCGTCTGCATCCGACATGTCAGTCAGCTTTGATGTGAAGTTGTCTATGCCAAGCACTGAAGAAACCTACATCTGTTTGCGTTTATGAGCTCAATAGCTTCTTCTAGCGTGTCAAGCTCGATGCAGCACAACACCGGTCCAAAGATCTCCTCCTGGTAGCAAGACATGTACGGTTTGACGTTGGTCAAGATTGTCGGGCCCAAAAAGTTCCCATCGGGGTAATCGTCAACCACTCGCTTTCTGCCGTCAAGGGCAATCTTGGCCCCTTCTTTCTCTGCGTTGGCAATCATTTTCTTCACCCTGTTCTTCGATGCTGACGAGATCAGCGGGCCCATGTCCACTACAGGGTCGAGTCCACATCCGACGGCCAACGACTCTGCCAAGTTAGTTAGATCATCGAGCCATTCTTTCGTTCCTCCTACCAGAATGATAACACTCAACGCCATACATCGCTGTCCCGCCGCTCCAAAAGCGCTCCCTGCGATGGCGTAGAGTGTCTTCGTCTTTGATGCATCTTCCAGCACAACACCGTGGTTTTTAGCGCTGCACTCTGCTTGTATGCGCTTCCTAGTGGCAGTCGCATGCTCATATATACGTTCTCCAGCGACTTCTGAGCCAACAAAGTTGATGGCTCGAACGGCCTGCTGGGAGAGCAGCGAGTTCACCACATTGGCTCCGCCGTGAACCATGTTGAACACCCCCGGGGGGAACCCCGCACGAAGGAAGCACTCGGCCAGGATTTGAGGCGCAGAAGGTGTCTGCTCCGAGGGTTTGAGAACCACCGTATTTCCCGCGAGGATGGCGTACGGCACAGACCAGAGGGGGATCAGGAAGGGAAAGTTGAAAGGGCAGATGGCGACGCAAACACCCTTGAAGTGAAGAGGTCAACATCTGAAGACGAGACGTAGTAGTTATCGGAAGCAGGCACGTACCAGAGGTTGCGTCATGGTGTGTATCTCCGCTGAATTGTGCTGAAAATGAATGCCAACACCATCATTGATAGTTGCGCACGCTGTCTCCAATGCATCGACGCCTCGTTTAAACTCGGCATCGGCATCAGCTAGGGTTTTGCCAACTTCGACGCATAGCGTGTGCCTCTCAATTGCCGATGTGTTAGCTGACTCTGAGATTTAGGGGACCATCCCTTGTACGGCAGGGGCATGGCAAGGAAAGTAGCACATACAATTTTTGCTGAGTGCTGAGAGATCACCGTGAGGAGATTTAACATAAGACTGCGTCGCTTCGACAATGGCACTTCTGCCCATGCCTGCTGTGCCCTTGACGCTTCAGCAACAGCATGTTGGACCTCAACTGGGCTAGAGTCTGGTACCCTTGTGAGGAAGGTTTGAGACGACTAATTAGGGGAGGTCAATGACGAGGCCGATGGTATCAAGTTCCAGTAACTGGGAATAGAAATGCATACTGGGTCAAGGACCTTTGTCCAGGTTTTAGTTTTGGATAACACGAATTCATTTCCCACAAAGTTATATGAGACGCTTGGTACTAGTTTTGTATCAAATTGGCCAGGATCCTCAAACCGTGGCTCCATTGGGTAAGACTGTTCAGCACTTCTTAGCTCACATTCTAAAGGTGGTCATGGGGGAAGCCTTCCCATCAAGCATAGTGCAGGCGGCTACGAGAGGAACCGGTGGGCTACGTACATGAGTCCTAGATCGCTTTCTAGCATGGTTCCCCTCAGTGGAAGACGAGCGTCTAGTCAAATCAACTGATGCGGATGGTGATAATGGCTGGTAATTTTCCATCATAGAGGATCGAATTGCTGCTGCATCGAATGTGTCCAGAATCCAGGGATTCCACTTTCAGGAGTTTGTTTCACGAGGGTCTAGGGGGAAATGGGCAAAAATTCCGATAAGATTGAGTAGGATTCACGTGTACCTGGACCGGAGTAAGATCGGCGCCCAGAATTGAGGGACTCATTAGTAAATTGAATGGAAAGATGGGAAAACGAAAGATAAGCCCTTTATCACACTATCAAATCTCTTATCTAGATAGCGACCTTCTTATCTCCATGTTGGTCACCTTCCTATTCTCGGCCTTGTCTGTGCGGATAAGACTCGCCGCCGGCGTCGAGCGACTCAGCCACTCCCCACTCCACTTGAGCAACGAGCCATAGTCCCCTCTATGTTGTCCCGTAGTATCGGTCTCCAAAGTCGCCCAGACCAGGGACGATGTGACTAAATACTCGTTAGTATCGAAATCGAAGAGTGGCTCGCCGTGCAAGAAGCTTGACGTACCGACTGGGCGACATGTCCTCATCTATAGCTGCCGTCACGAACAAGAGTTCAGGAAATCGGTTCATAACGGTCTCAAGGCCAGTTCTTGAGGCGATGAGATTAACAAACACCATATCTTTCTCGGCGACACCGTTCTCTTTGAGAACTTCAATTGCCTTGGAAGCCGAACCACCCGTCGCGAGCATCGGCTCCAAGATTAACACAGCTGGGGGAAAACTTTAGTCAAATCACGAGGGTTACATGGAGTTTAGTGGCGGTAAAGTGGCTTACTACTGGATGCAATGCTCTGGGGAAGCTTGGAGTAGATATGTGTGGGGAGACAAGTTGTCTCATCTCGTTGGATGAGGATTGTACCGAAGCTTAAAGGACCCCTGTTGATCCTTGTTAGTTGGTCGATCTGTGGCATGTACAAGCAGAGAGACTGTGAGGAAACTCACCGGTACGTATCTCTCAAGGATCCTTCAAAAGACGCTCCCGCTCTTAGAATGCTCACACCACAAACTGGTCTTCGCTGTGCATGGCCGTTGTATGCCCGTCCGGTTGGAGTGACCACCTTGAGGGGCTCTGTCGGCACGAAGTCAAGAGCTGCGCGTAGTGACAACGTTTCAGTGAACAAAGTTGTCAAAGCTTGGAGGTCCAAGAACATAGTCTCATACCTGATACGATCAGTGACCTCGCCACCTTCTCAAATGCGTCGATGAATGTCGCGTTGCCTGTCTCAGCGCTTCGGATGGTAGTCATAGAGCTTAGGAGACTGTTTCCCTGAGAAAGTAACGTTAAGTTACCCAGCGAGGTTGGATCATTGTCACTAAGCATGGTCATCTTCACTTCCTTCTTCCTTGTCGTCGTCTGTCAACTTTGTCCGTCTAGGTTCACGGAATGGTGAGTTTCGTATGCTTCCAGGTCACTTCTAAAGGAAATGGTCTAATATTGGCCGGGTTAATAGCTAACCGAGGCATAGCTCCGATACCGTATTAGTCCTACAAGGTTTATCTTACCACGAATCGGGTTGGTGTTGGTTCAGTCCCTTATCTCCAATCAGAGGTAGCGATAACACGGCCTTTGGAAGGCGATTTTGATATGGGGCAAAACTCCCATCTTGCTCAGATAAACCCCAAGCCTGATAAGCCCCGCGATACATGTCATGTCTGTACTCACAGACAGAGTCGACCATTGTGATTATCGAAGCAAGCAGTGAATTGTAGACTCGTCAAAGTATTAACCCGACTGTATTTACGCATATGCTATTGTTATGGGTTCATGTCATATAAAGCGCCTCGTTAAGCTATGCTTGTCATGTGTGTTGTAAGGTAGTTAGACAGAGTAACATGTCTACGGGTTTCACTCACGCCAACGAGGAGACTTGGGGAGGAAAAAAGCGCCGACACAGAGCAAGAGAGGAAACACGACTTGAATGTCGAGCGGGCCTCTCCACGGCTTGTTTGTTCCCTCAAGAAAGTAAAAACCCACTCCCAGGCGGAAACTTCACTCCCCCTTCTTAGCCGGTATAATCGGCTAGCATCAATCAGTGAAAGATCGTTGAATACCTGACAAAACGAGAGCTTACCTTCACCAATGGGACATGATCAAACGTGCCGCCTAACAGGAGCAACCAAACATCAGGACCTCCAGTTGGCTGACCGTCACGGTAGAGAAAATTATGGGGAAAGCCTGGATCGAACTCGACTGCACCGTCAATCTCCTGAATATCTTCTTGCGTAAGTTCAAGAGTAAGGGCTTGGATGTTATGCCTTAGATGGTCCACCGTTCGACCGCCGAGAATTGGGAAGACATAAGGCGTCTTACAAAGCACATATGCTAGTGCAATGCTGGTTATTCGTGTACCTTTACGGTTAGCAATCGATTCCAGCACTTCGCTCGTCTTAATTTCCCGGTCGCTGACCTCCACCTTTCGACCTCCCTGCACCTTACGCTCCTCTGCTGTCTTGAACTTGCCGCCCCCAAGCGCTCCCCAAGGGGCAATACCCATGCCTTCAGCTCGACACATAGGGATAATATCTCGCTCGAGGTCACGAGAAGCTGCAGACCAACGCCCTTGGTAGACAGAGAACTGGCGGAGGCCGTGGTTACGAGCGTATTCGTTTGCCTTGCTGTGAGACCGTAAGCTAAGAGGTCAGCTGTGATGGCTATTTTAACTGACCTTACAATCCAGGCAGGAGTGTCACTGATACCTAGGTGCAGAACCTTGCCGGAGACGACGAGCTGGTTGAGAGACTGCATCATCTCAGGGATACTAGTATTCCCATCGAACCAATGAACATATAGCTGAGATAAGGTTAGTCACAGGGAGGAACTAAATGGTCGAGAAATGCATACAAGATCAATGTAATCAGTTTGCAGGTTCTCCAGACTCTTGTTGATTGATGTCCTAAGGCTTTTAGCACCGTTTCCGGTGAAATTAGCCATGACATTTGGAGCCCCGGGACCGGCTCGGAAGTTGGTCGTGTACTTTGTAGCAAGAACTGATAATACGAATTAGCATTGCCGTGGTGAGTAATTGGTAGAACAAGTGCGACAAACTGATCTCGTCGCGAACACCACGCTTCTTCATCCATTCCCCCACCCATTTCTCAGATTCCTGGAATTGGTAATTATTCGCCGTATCAATGAAATTTCCTCCCTTTGTTGGAGTTAGTATACCGCTGATGTGTTCAACCTGTCAAAGCACACACCTGGTCATAGAAAAAGTCCAAGATTGATTCCGCAGTGGGCTGATCGCATTCTCCCATGTGGTCCTTCCTTCAACAGTGTTAGAGTAGAGGAAGTAGACACTTTCAAGGTCTCGATCAACGACACTACTTAGGATCACTTAGTGAGTCGTGCACGCGTGCACAGCCTTTTTTGTTACGCCATGTGCCACCGTCACCAAGGGCTCTAGTGTAGTCGATCGAAACCTTGTACCTGTCTTCACTGCTTACCAGATGTTTCCAAAGTTCATGGCACCTAGACAGATAGGAGAAACCCATACAGCGGCGGTGGGCGATAGCAAGCGATAGCGAGCCAGAGGGCTTTTGGGGGGCGGCGCAAGAGGCAGAGCCATGACGGTGTTTAAGTGCTTGAAAGTTGAAAGAGTTTTGGAGACCAGAAGAATAAAGGTGACTGATTCCAATAAAGATGAATATCGCAGAGATTGTTCTCAAGGCAGCCATCGAAATTTATGCTTCCGAACTTATCGATGACCTCAACGTGAATCGGCTTTACATGTCTGAAACTTCCCCTAACTCCGATCATGGCGGATGTTATCGCAACTACGGCTGAAACTGGGGGTGGTCTGACTAGTAAATGGAGAATTGATGCACAAAAAAAACTGGGTTCCGTACATCTGTATGGGCACCTCACCTAAATGAGAGGTATCATTGCTTGGCTTGCAAAACTTGGAGAAGTGACATCGAATTAGCAGTAAATAAGGAGCCGACAGAAGTATTCTTCTTCCTCTTTTTCTTTTTTTTCTTTTTTCTCCACGCATTAACTCTCCTTTTGCTAATCAGGTCCCCCCTACCAGAGTTATTGAGGTCATGGGATGATGGTCGATTTAGAGACCCCCACGGTTGCGGCGTGCATTTACGTCTAGCGGTGGCTCAGGGGGCCGTAGCTAGTAATGACGTGATCTAGCAGGTTTCTTGTAAATCCCGGTGCAAGGTGCTAGTCCGCCTTCGTTATAATCGTATTTGCTTGTAAGGTCAAAAGCCAGCGTTATCTTCATTTTGGTAAGTAAGTTTCAACGTATATGATAAGGGAGTGGGCCGAACAAGGGAGCGTGACAATACCTCAGCTTGCATCATCCCATTTATCCGATCAATTCGTAACCTAATGCTGAGGCCAGAGCCCTTCTTGCGCTTCAAGCCCTTGAGACAAGCCCAAATTCAAAGCTTCGGCGCGCTGCGGAGATCTATGAGGTTGGTCAAATAATGATACGGCGCCGGCAGGCGGGCGTTCTTGTCAGATATGCCGTGCGTTTATGCTGTGTTGTGCTAAATTCTGCCCCTGGAAGATTTCGCTATTTAGGCGTCTCTATGGACGACTTGTATTCTTTCCTTTAGTTGTTCTTCACTCAAATATATTCACGTCGCTGGCTATCCTTTCCTATCATTTATAGTCGATGAATATGGGACTCGTGATCACCTTGCCACCACCAGACTCCCTGGCAGCAAAATATACAGCTCTGTGGTCTTTGTCTGTAGGATTGTGCTCAGCGGCGAATTCACCCTCCACCCTCGTCGGCAGCTTGACCTCTTGGATGATCTCAGCAGACACAAACAGCCCCGCACCACCCTTGATATCAAGCACCTTTCCGCCTGTCCTTTCTGCCTCCTGGCTTGTAGCCGTCAACTCGAACTGAGGCTGCGCTTTGTGCGGGTTGCCCTCGAGCGCACTACCGACTTTGACATACCCTCCCAGCTGGCCCGTCACGCTGATTGAGGCTGGTACCAGCCCTTTGGCCAGGAAGATGTCTACGCCATCAAAGTCGCCGCTGGTGCGAGTCTCAAATACCACATGTGTGGGGGAGATTTGCTTGACCACATCCTCGGGGTTGTCCGAGACGCCGCCAAAGGGTTGGATGCGCTCAATCTCACCAGAATCGATCCATGCCAGACCGCCTCGCGGTATCTGTCGTAGAGACGGGCTCCACCCCATTTGATAAAGAGCTTCCGCCCAGTACCTTCCGGAGTGCCCTTGGTCACCTCGGCCTGCAAGTCTCGCTGGAAGATGCGACCAGTGGCATCTCAAGCCTCAACAGATGAGAATCCAGCAGATCCAAAGAACTTATACTTGAGGGACACGGCCTTACCAGCAGGTGACACCAGGTCATCACCCTGCCATGCAGCACCGTTGTTGGCACTTGCAAATCCGGCGAGCCTCTCGCCTGTTGTGGCGAACTTTCGCCTTGCGCGAAGCGAGTTGCCAACTTCTTCCCATCCAAGCTTCTCTGCGAGTACGCCTGTCAACCCTCCCTTGGTCCCAAATACAGCAGTCCCCAGCACGCCGCCGCCACAACGTCCACGGTGCTCGTTTGAGTTTGCAGATACACCTAGCCGCCAGCCGCATCGCGCAGCAGCCACTCGAGACGCGGGTGGTGCCAGGCGAGGTTACACCTACGACCGCCAACGTGTGGAATGAGGAGATGTCTTTCCGGTGCGTGGGCATACGTCGCGTAAACCTCGTCCAACGGCCATGCACCGGGCGTTAGCTCCGCCGGGCCGTTCTCATTCCACTCGAAACTCCGTGCCACATTCCCATGGCGATCGAAGGGGAACTCGGGGTCACTGCCGTGCGGATCGCCGAGGAAGACGACGTTGTGATCCCCACCCGCGGCTGAGTTACCGCACCACTCGGTACCGGGGTACACGACAAAGGAGTCCTCTTGGTTGATATCACGTATGATGGCCAGGATAGCATCCCAGCGCGCCTTGGTGATATTGAAGTCATTGGTAGTATATCCTACAACTTCGAGACCTACGATCTGCCACGCATAAGAGAAGTTGTATGTCGTCGAGTTGGTACCAACTGTGTCATCCGAGTGAACGTGTAGGTAAGCGAAAAGGGGACGGTCCACGGGGAGGCTGGTATCGATGGAGATGAAGTCCAATAGTTCGGCAACAGTCGCACTGTCGTGAACAATAGCAACAGCCAAAGTGTACTCGCCCTCTGGAAGAGAGGTCTCTGTACTTGCGACGGTCCATCCATCGCCGGGAAGGTAGAGATTCTCCGTCCACATCACCTCAGAGGAGCCATTCTTAGTGACTGTTATTAGGGCCTTCAAACCGGCAACGTTGGCCGTGGCATTACCCCATTCATCCTCAGTATGGATATGCACTGGCAACTTAACCCCCGGCCTCGCGACTCGCGGTGTGATAGCCTTTACCTTGACTGGCGGCCCAGGGAGGATTGAGAACACAATATCAGGCTTGATGGGGGCAAACCGCGAGGTACCGACCGGGTCAATATACCAGCGCATGCAGAACCCGTCCTCCACAAACGTCTGCGTGCGTATGCCCCGGGCACCCCATCGCCTATCGCCGACGCGGACGAAGATCTTGTCTCCGAGATTCATGTACCCGTCGACAATGTCGATAATGATAGCCTTTTGAAATAGCCGCTCGTGGCCTTTCTTATTGAATTATAGGCTTATCCTTTAATCTATT
>JAPFTB010000493.1:0-19129 GCA_030779245.1 Fusarium sp. MBC 438
ACCTAAGATGGCTCTATATCAGGTTAAAAATCAGGGCTTCTTTTGCTCGTGTTGCAGCAGATGGAAGATTTCCTACGGCCATAAGTGACTGGATGATGACAACACGTGATGGGACTGATTATCACAGTTCCTGTGACGCACGGTACACTGTGACAGCTGTATCAGCCACAGCAGGGTCCGTGCTCAAAGACTTTCTAGAGAAAACTAGGCGGCCTCTGGAGGTGGCCGGCACTGTACTTACACTTCTTTCCCCTCACCCTCCTGAACAGCCTCCCGTCATCGCTTGCCGCCTCCCACTGCTCGCATATCCCCTGTGGTAACCCACACTCAAAACATGCTAAATTTTTCGCACCGCTTCTTTATCATCATTTCCTCCCATATTATCTTTGTGCCCTCCCTCATCCTCTCCCACATATTCATCTCCCTCCTCGGACACGCCTGTGGCTTGTGGTATACCTCCTCTGACCTCTCCGTCTTGCATGCATTACAACACCCCGCCCACTATGCCAACGATCTTCGGGATCAGCCAACCCATCGAGGGCCGGGCTGCAACCATCCCTACTCTTCTATTCTTCATTGTCGTGTACCCCCAATTGTCGCATACCCCTGTCCGCTTCTCACGTGAGTGTCTATCTCCGGTCTATTCCTACACACCCATACTATGGCGACCTCTCTTTCCCGTTTCGATCGGTGGTCTACCCGCGTTCCTAACGCTACTAACGCGTGTAGACGTGTATAAACGCGCATGTACTTAAGCTTTCTTGCATTGTCGACCCTCCCTGCTGTAGCTTTAGCCCAAAATTTGTAAATTTGTTTCTAACGGCCCTCAAAAGTTGATGCTATTAGGCGACTAGCGGATTATAACCACCTTTCAGTATGGAACTTCACGATCTCTTTTACTATGATCCTTCTTGGCGTATCATTATTTGCAAACAGTGTAGTGTGATACCGCAAACCAACATCGCCCGGCATGTCCGACAGCACCATAATTCGATGCATGCCTTCAAGACCGCTGCTATCGAGTTATTTGAGCAAAGTTTCGGCCATCTGCCTCTTATACGAGACCCTGATGAGACATTTAGAAGCGTGAGGCCACTACTGATCGTCCGTCCGAGTCAGCGACGATATTGTCGCTTTCATCGGTTCTCACGGCTTCAAGTCATCAGGGGCACGACGCGTTTCAAGATTGACTGTGTGACCGCGCCATTTCTCTCGAACCAGGGTAAAAAAAACATCTGTTAGCGTTGAGTTGATAGCTGCTTAATAGACATCTGATTTATTTTGTCTACAAGTCGGTATCTAAAAATGGCAACCCCGCCAAGAGCGAGGGGGGAGTGTCATTGGCCCGCAACAATAAATGTCCGCGACAACCCCACGTGTCGCCATCGGCAACCAAGCCATCGAATTTCCAGATCATCAGAAAGTAAACACATCAACTAGCATCTGAGCACGGCGCCAATATCCATCAACATCTTTGCAACCATCGTCAATTCATTCGGCATGCATGTGGATGCGGTTCAAGCGTGGATTGAGACCATCGAAACCGCGAACGCTCTTCCTCAATCCGCCTTCATAGTTCAAAAGTCCGCGGAAATCAACGAATGCAAAGTGAAGCGCAGATTCGGCGACATGCCCAGTCCGTCAAAACGCCCACGGAGAGAAGAAGATGATGATGACGTTTTTGGTGACACTGACGCGACACCTACACAACCACAACGGTCGGGCGCCACAGACAACACTGGCAGCGATGCCTGCCGGAGTCCGGCACCCTCTTTCTCACTTGAAATGAGGTCTTCTACCCCAACGTCGGCGCCGTCATCTTATGGCAATGTACTTGCCAACGTGCCCCATATAACTGCGCCGGGGATGGCCAAGGATCAGAAGTCCCAACCCAGCAGGCCATCAGCCTCACGCCGACGACAATCACAGCGCCAGTCACCAGAACGAGCAGGCAGCAAATCGCCGTCAAAGAGGTACAGGAGGATGGCTGACTTGTCAGCCCTCAGCCGGCCCGTTATGTTTGAGAAGGTGATGGATATGAAAGCCAAGCTTCCTCCTGATGTTCACGATCTTTACGATGCACTCGCTATGGCATCACGCGGCGAGGAGGTTCTTCCGGCCGCCCTTGCAGACGTGCCAGGCGTGAGCCGCAAAGATTTCCGACCTTACATGTGGCGGGAACCAGTCGAGGTGAAGAGTACTGTGACTTCTGACGCCGCTGGAACGGCTTCCAAGCCCTGGAATAGATCTGTCGCCGAAAGACATGGTCGTATCCTCGAGATTATCGAGGAGTCTAACGAGTCAGGCCGATGGCATCGCGCCGAGCCGGCCTGGAACAGCGACGTCCATAAACCTCTTCTCAAGGAACTCGCCTCATCCTCCTCTGTTAGAGTCGAAAACGTCACGGCAGCCCAGATTGTCTCAGCCTTTCGCCCTTCCTTCAAGGTTCAGGATTCCGAAGACGTTCCATCAACGCCAACGGGCTCCAGTTTCTCAGACACAGGGAGCATGATCTCCGTTTCTGAATCCAACGCGTCACGATCATGGAAGAAGGTCGGCAACTCAATCCATAAGATGGTTGACTTTGCACTCGTCCTTACTCCGGATAAGGACCTCGAGGCCCTCATTGACCCGATTGCAAATTCCTCTCCCGAAGCAACCATCAATCACACGGTGTATTTTGCCCTCAAGACCCGCCCGTCGCCGGTCTTCATCGAGACCAAAACAGCTTCGGGCAATATCGAATCAGCAAACGTCCAACTCGGTATCTGGATCGCTGCCTGGCACGAAAGAATGCGCAGTCTCATGGGGCCTGGAAGCATGGAGAGAGTTATTCCTGTGCCTGTCATCCAGGTCGTGGATGGAGTTTGGACTCTCATGTTTGCCGTGGATGGGGAAGATAACAAAATTGTGAGTATCTCGTGCAGCCTTTCCCTTGGGACTTTCACTCATCTTGCCAGCATATCTTTGATCAAGACATGCGGATCGGTAACAGTGGCACAATTCTCGGCATGTACCAACTCCAAGCTGCCCTCTCTGCAATCTCAGCCTGGATAGAAGGTGACTTTAAGATGTGGATTACTCGCATTCTTCGCACAGCTTCGACATGAATTGGCGATAGGCGTTCTACTGCACAATGACTCTGTACAGATCAAAGACGTCCTTGCCGTTCTTAACCTTAGAATTAGGGCTCCTAAGTGTGGCTATGTTCCTCACTTCGAGGGTAGACCCATTGCAGAACTCGAGCGTGGTGATACTGGAGCCGGGATATATATCATATGCAGCAAAAGAACCATGAGGAATGTTGCCTTTGTTTCTAGGGACGGAAAAGGGTAGCGAGTTGTATCGCGCATTAGGATCTTGGCTCTACGCTTGATCTTCAATTTCCTTCAGGTATGAGCTAGCATCTTGGCCATTGATTGACACGACGGGAGAGACGTTGACTTCTGTGTTGTTGAGAAACTTGGCATTTGAATATGTGTACACTTCAAGAGCCTCGGTGCCGTCTGTCGAGACGGACACCAGAGCCGTGTTGCGCATAAAAGTGGAGGGAGTGAAGGAGCATAGTTCCTCATCGAAGTAGCCGTCATTAGCGCTGTCAATAAGGGCCTTGATTGCCTGATCGAACTCCCACTGGCTTGAGTATTTGGTGTTGCGGATCATCTCAAGGCCACCCAGTATGTCAGTAGGCGAGGACATGTATGTATCAGGAGGGTTTTTGAGAGCCTCGAGGAGGACTGCCACTGGACGGATTTACCGAGTTCGTTGAGAAATGGATCGGCATGTTCAGGGCAGAAAGGCATGAACTGGAGACAGTCCTCGGCTAGTTGGCCAGGAAAGTACAAAATGGACGCGGAGTTGTTGTATGTACTAACCATGTCCGTAAAAAAGGTAGAGACAGACACCTATACAGAGTTCTAGATAGCAACTGGGATAACTCACATACCGAGCTATAGACATCTGTGCCTGCGAGCCAAGAGAATTCGGGAAAGATCCAGCCCGACATCGACCACGCACCCGAGGTTATTTTGGAAGCTCCCTGGGGGTACAGTGCTGACAGATGAAATGTTGGATGGTTGGTAAGCCCTTTATTGACGACATTTTTGTGCCATCTCTTCTCACAGCTTTCACTGCCTAGATTTGGGACATTTTTGAAGGTGGCCACTTCTTCACTGGGAAAGGCCCTGACCGCTAGACTTGCGACAGTCTGGTGCATCTTGCTGGAACATCATTTTCAAGCTAGCACCGGAAATTGATGAATTTATGAAGATGTGACTGAAGCAATTTGTGATGCACCACCAGCTTCAAGGGATTTTCAGCTAGCATGACATCTGCCCTCGACATTGTTTGGAAACGACCAGACTCCGAATCAATTATCCAAGCTTGAAAGTCGCACCAAAGTACTATCCAACAGGCGAAACTTGACTAAGACATATAGACCAGTGCGGGGACAGCTTCATTTCGAGACTTCACAGGCTGCTCTGCTGTTGACGACGTGATGGCGGGGCTTGAACCCATGTTTGAAGGATAGAAAGAGTCAATGTCGGCTTTACCAACGTAGTCATTACTCTCAACTTTAAGAGGAGCAACGAGGGCGCACCCACCAGTTCCTATACATCGATGCCACTCGCATCGTAAAACCCCCTTTCTGACATTCAAGGCTGTCCCCAGCACCGCGAGAGCAACAAGGGTTAGAGTTGGGTCCTTGAAGCCGACGATCTGGCCAGCCTCCCCAAATACTCATCATGTACTCCTCAAGCAATCCCTTTAGGCCACTTTATCCAGGCTTTGGACGTAGGGCCAGTAGACTCTTGTAGCAATCGCTGGCACCATGCTGGTGGTACTCGCATGACCCCTGCACAAGTCCATGCCATTCTAGACGTTGTCTCTTATTGAGGAGAGACTGGGCGATATCGAATAGGAATTCTTTGGGAAGATCGTCCTGAGTCGCCCAATCTGTCAACCAGTTGCCGTGTCCCTTGAATGTGTATACATCTACGAGGAACAATCTCGCTTTGGATGATGCGAGTGTGTTTTCGTAGATGAAGCGAATGACGGGACCAACTGGGTACCACTTTTGGCCGTCGGACGCTTCGGAAGATGTCTTGTCCACCATTGCATCCATGACGGCGTCTTGAAAGCCACCATCCTGCAGCATGTCCCCAAGTACAAAAGCTTTCGCCAGCAGCATATATTCAGCATTTCCTCTAATTCCTGGCTCGTCGATTCGCACAGGAATTGTGCGGTAGTACAACCACTGCATGTAGACGTTGAACACGTCTGGGCTGTCGCTCTCGAGCCGTACTAGTCCTTCTTCTGATTCTCTCCAGCCGCCCAGCACAGCCTTCTTGAAGAAATTGGAGGATGCGCAGATCACCTTCTCGTGTACGCTGAATGTCACTGGAGTCGAAGATCCCACAACGACTTGGATGGATCGACCACCGAGACTAAAAGGATTAGAAGTGCTCATCTCATCCTGCCGTTTGAACTTACTCGACTGCTTCATCTTTGTTAATTCTCATGCTTCTTCTTGCCTCTGAGTTGCGCTAAAGCGGCATGTAGAAGGAATGGTTTGTAATGATCGACATAAAATGTATAACAGCTCGATCAAGCCATGGGGAATTGATGTGAAGAAAAGAGGCTGTAATTAATAAATCACTATTACGGATGATTTATCCAAGCCACCGAGTCGTCTTTAGCACGCTTTATGACTTCATGGTGAAGCTCAAGTGTCATGATCAGTCACCGATGATGGATTAATGCTCTAAGTGGCTGAAGGGCGGGGCCTATTGAACCGTGGGCCAGCCATTCGCGAGGAGGGGCTGGTTTATCACGTGATGATGAATATTGTCTGACTCGCGAGGCGGGGTAATCACGGCCCGAGTTAAATCGCTCAATTCGCAAGGGGGGAGATGATTTTCGAGGATTTTTGAGGTGCCAAACTGAGGCTTTTCAATTAATGAACTGGTCTCTGTTATGCCGGTCAAATGATGTAGATCGATTGATGTTTGGTTCGTCTTCTTCAGGCGGTTTTCTCCCTTTTGGACCCCTCCTCTTAAGTCACATGATAGGACTCCAGCCTCACTCCTCTAACAGGATTGTGCCACGTTTGGTTAGGTAGGGAACCGAGCCGGGTGCATCTTGTTAAACCTCCTCATGATCCACCATCCATTTCCGGCGTCTTTTTATCACCGCCCCGCACGTCAACCTAATGACGTCTCTTCCGGTGACATTTTTATCACCCTCAGTCGGGAAGACGATGATCTGGGCATAATCGATGCCGAGCCAGCCTATTACGACGAGGAACCAGTTGACGCCTATGGTGCCGAAGAGCGCGAAGATCAGACAGAGTCTGGGACTCCAGAGGTCTATGCTAAAGTGCAAGTAAACCTTCTCAATAGCAACACCTGGAGCGATTTACAACATGCCACATAAAAGTTTCTTCAGCAATATCTTATTGGAATCCATGGTTGTGGCGCACAGGAGCATCGAGAATCTCTAGCAGCGCATATAGAAGCTGAGGGAATAACTAATCATCATGGGTTAGCAGAGCTGTTCCCTCGCAGCGTGCCTCATACACTTGATAAACACTATTTCCTCGAATTGCAAACTGATAGCGAGACACCGAGTCTGAGCCCCACTCAATGGCAAGAGTTATTCTATGGCCATACATTTCGACAGTTCGAAAGCAAGCCCAAGTAGGCCTATCTCCACACCGAACATTCGCGATAGAATCCTACCAAGTATTCCCTTGGTAGTCTGGGCCAAACTACCAGTTAGGGGTTATAGGGCTGGCCAGTGAAAATGCGGGACGGGTCCGGGGGTGGATTCGGATCGCCGACAGGGTCCTAAACTACCACTGCCAAACTACCAATTTCCCCCTGAGAGCCTCAGGATCTATGGTGGGATAGGTGATGGGTTTAGGTTGTCTTTCGGTTCAGCCAATCGTGCCACGGATAAAACGAGCTGTCTCCACTCAGCGAGCGTGATCTCTGTTCAGCAGCTGCCGCCAACAGCTAGCGTATTATGTAATCAGCCAACCCCAGTCAGGTCGACTCGGATTTGCAATTTTCCGGCCGGGCACTGCGGCAACACCAAGCAAATCACAACAAGCAATATTGCGACACCCAGCCATCAAGCTGGGTCTTCCGCCAGCCGTGTCTTGCCCAAAAACTGCCCGCTGTCATTCCTCGAATGCTTTCACTGCATCACACATCCACCTCTGGATATGCATCCCCTCATCATCCAGGTGTGGGTTGACGAAGTGCAAGATTCTGCCACAGCACCGCAACCCAAAGCCCATCGACGGCGCCTTTCTGACACCGACGCAATGCCCAGCCCATCAAAGCGGGCGCGGACGAGCGATCCTCCTCCCCCAGACCCTGACCAGACTCCCACCCGCCCCCCGCACCGGCCTTTCGGACTCGAGAGCGACGAAGCCGTTTTCGACGATGCAACGTCGACTCATTCCAAGTCCTCATTCACTGCGCTCCTTTCCAGCGGACTACCCTTCTCAGCTCCCACAACTCTGCCGCTGGCCCCACGGTCGCGCAGCATATCGCCCTCGAAGCAGTTCCGTACGACGGCCAAGCTGCTCGACCTCGCTGTCCCCGTGCGATTCATGAAAGAGCCTGACCCAGAGAGTGCTCTTCCCGAGGATGCGCAACCGCTCTTTAAGGCTCTGTCGGCAGTTGAGAACAAGGAGGGCATCATTCCAGAAGGCTTGCGAGCGCATCCTGATTTCCGCCGGGTCCGCGGCCACATGTGGAGGCCGTGCACTGAAGATGAAGATGAGGCGGCGCTTCTGGCCAACTACGCAACTCTCCGCAACATACTCGACTGCTCCACGCGCTCCGCCAACCGCAAGCGCTGCGAGGCCAGCTGGAACAACCTCGTGCACACGCCGCTCCTCCTGCACACACTATCAAGCTTTGCGCCTTTCGAAGTCGAGCCCATTCCCTCTGCACGCATCATGCCTGCGTTCCGTCCGCTGACCAAGACCGGCGACGCGGCGAGCGTGTCTAGTGCAAGCAGTGCGTCTGGCCAGGATCCAGGAACGCCAAAGACTACGGCTGCTGTGGGCGTCCATAAGATGGTCGACTACGCGGTTGTTTTGCTTCCTGATGCTGACCTCGAGAGCGCCATTGACACGTTCCTGGCCAGGCAGCCGCACACCATGACGACCATCAACCAGACCAGGTACGAGCCGCTGCGCACGTGTCCGGCGCCCATCTTCATCGAGACCAAGACGGCTGCGGGCAACATAGAGACGGCGAATGTGCAGCTCGGCATCTGGGTTGCGGCGTGGCACCAGCGGATGCGCAGCATCATCGAGTTCGGCGGCGGAAACCACCGCGTCATCACCATCCCCGTCATCCAGGTCATCGGGACTGTGTGGACGCTTCTCTTTGTAGTGGACGCTGGCACCGAGATTGTAAGCCTTGTAAAACTTTTGTCTTGAAAACTATTTTCTAACAGCTGGCAGCGTGTTATCGATTGGAGTTTCCGGATTGGTGATACTGATACCATTGTTGGCGTTTACCAGTTGCAGGCTGCTATGCTTGCGCTTGGTGATTGGGTCAAGAAGACCTTTGAGCCCTGGTTTACCTCGCTTCTATCTCGGGCCATTTCATGAAGATCTAGCAGCGATGAACAGAATAACCAATCATCAAGAGGGCAGAGCAACGTTGTTATCATTGACGCTGGCTCTGTCTACCAAGGACACCGCCCCAGGTGCTGTTTCTTAGAGGTCGATCACGTGGATCAGAACGTTCACAGCTCTGGCCGACCAACACTCAGGCGCCACAGCCAAACTGAGCTCGCGAGGATCTGCATCCGTACTTCGCGAGGCTTATACTACCTCAGCAACCCTCCAGGACGCAACACCGAGCCGAGCCGAGACTCGAGCTTTCTCATGGCCCTGCCTGTACGTCATGCCACCCTGCAGTTTGGGGGCTCGAGTGCCCTGCTCCAGACACGCTGCCAGCTGAGGCATTCTTGCATCGCAATGGGTAGTGTCTCATTGATCATGGGCGATACGAGCTTGGCTATCCTCATCCGGCGGTTTTATTCGGAATTGATAGTCTTGTCAACCACTTGGAATCCGGGATGTCGGGGCCGCTTCCACTGACTTTGTCTGAGCTACTCCCTGCGTCCAACCGGCCCTGTCTTTTAGAAGCTGTTAGACTTCAAAGCACCCGTTGAAAACGATCTTAGATAACATCGCTTTTAGATGTCATAATTGTCTATAGAGTGAGAAGCACAAAACGCATGAGAGGATACAGGCCGGATACTTTGAAACCTTGAGAGCTTGCCAGCATCTGGGCTTATACTGCTTGGAAGTTGCTGCCCTGAGACCTTTCCTGTCCGTCAGTGCCCTTGATATATACAGTCCTCTCTTGCGCAAATCCTGCCCGCGTTTCTAGCCTCCGTCATCCAATTGCCATGACAATCGTCACGTTACGCAGCGATGACCTGGGGGCCTCATTGCGGTATTGTCAGAGGCCCAAGAGGCTCAAAGGCTCCGCCCTTCGGACAACCGGCTTCATATGGGAATATGGGGGTTAAAGAAAAAGGCAAATGAATGAACCTAGTCCCATATTTTCCCTATTCTGTGGAGCGAATTGTTGTGGTTTGGAACATTTAACGGGAGTTGGTCGCTGACATAAGGGGGCTCTTGGCTGAAGAACGAACTGGTAAAAGCGGCATGTTCAATGCCCGAGCTCGAGGGCGCCTCACCTACGCTGGCCTACTTGCGAAGAATCGCGAGGCAGAAACTAAAAGAAGCATTCGAAGCCTGGTAGTCTCCCGCCTCCCCTGAGCAGTACAAGAGATCCAATCTCAAGGCGACAGTGGCTTGCCCGTCAGGCGCGCCACCGACTCTCCATGTCCCCCATCATGTGCTGAAGCTAATTTTGCATCCCATCTTTGAGGTGGGGCAGGGCAATTTTGCTCGTGTAGATACTTATCGCTCAAGACCTGCTCGTGGTGGTGTTGCTGGATTGGGTCACGCTCTCGGCCTGGTAACAGCAATGGAATATGGCGTCTCCTTCCCAGATGCGGTTGGTCTTTTCTTAAGTCCAGAACGAGCAAAGCAATCTGACCTCATCTTCCGGTGGACAAGAAGGTGCTCTTTTTGCTGTATTTCAGGGCCGGATTCGTCCCCTGCGCGATACCTCTTCCTTGTCTGACTTTCTTCATGATATGTGTTGAATAAGGCGTTGTATATGCACTCTCGCCACTCCCTTTGAGTCGTATATCTCTTCCAATTTGGCTGCGGCCCGTGTAGTTGAGCAATATAGCTGTTGATAAGGGCCACATCAAGAAGGAAGTCCAACAAAATGCCTGCCAAGGGCCGCGGCGGAGGGGATGATCATACGCATAATATGACCTCAACTGGTCACCTCGATCAACATGATTCGTTTCGTCGTTGTAAGCAGCAGCAACTGTCGGGATTTTTATCACCTTGACAGCTTCGTCACCAAAAAAAAAACGCTGTATCGGCTTGGCTTCTGACTTCTTAGAAGACGGCCTCTTCCTCTTTCGATCGACTCGCTCATCGCCCATGAACACAGTAGTCTTAAAAAAAAAAGGATCCTTTGCACGCACGATGCACCTATTCCCTGCTTGCAACGGCTTCACGTAAACGTTCCAGAAATGCCTCAAACCCGTCGGGATTTCCATCTCGCCAGCCAACAAGACTGTTCTGCAGGTTCTCCACATCAGCAGCCATGGAACCCGTCATTTGAACCCGGACGGCATTAGAGTTCGGGTCGCTGCCCTGCTTCAGGACGGCCTTTACGAACTCTCGCCGGGACAGTGAAGGGTCCGGCTGAATTCCTATTTTTTCCCACTGTTCCTTCATCCGTTCATAATAACCGTCAATCTCGACGTCGGTCTCCTCTGCGAGGTTGGTCGTTGCGGTCGCCATCCAGCGCCCGGCAAATCCTCCTGCGAACCCTCCGACGACGGCTCCAATGGCGGCGCCAAACGGCCCGCCCACTGTCACCCCACCCAATACGCCAGCTTGTGCCCCGGCCCATCCCCCTGCCGAGCTGGCAATACTTATGCCAACATTCTTCCCAAAACGGGCCCAGTCCCCAGTGGACGCGAGACTGACGACGCCGAATGCCGACCCGACGATAACGCCTAGTACGGCGCCATTGCCGAAAAATGGGTGGTTAATCCAAGCTGAGCATCCTGAGACGGCACCGCCATACAGGCCACTGACCCCGATTTTGACAAGGTAGGCCTTGACGTCACCGTCAATGAGCAGCCTTATGTCGAATAGAGCCGTCATTGCCACATTGATGCCTGCACTGTTGGCTGCCCTACGCAACAGGGCCGTCTTCATCAGGGTGTCGGCCTTCACATTTTCCTTGGCAAGGTCCGCCGCTGTCTTTGGTATGCCAATTTTTTGAGATGCTTTCAATATAGCTTCATAGGACTTCAAGGACCTCTCGAGAGATTCCTTATCAAACGAGGTAAGTTCGCCGTCCTTCATGTTCATGGGTTGGGACACCTCAGTCCACCCTCTCTTGCCATCGGGGTAGACTTTGCACAAATCGTAGGCTCTCGGGCTACGTGGTAGTAGAAACGGTTCGATCGTGCCGTGACTGGTTTGCTGGCGAAGATATATCGCTGGTATGAGCCTAAGAAGATGCGCATGCTGCTCCGGCTGCCACGTGTCGTACATCCCCTCGATGTCCTGGGCGTCAAAGTTGGGACTGGGCGAATCCAGTATATCCGCAATACTGAGCGACGATGTTGTAGCAATGCCGGTTGCCATCGCTGACTCGATCTGGTCTAGCGTCAGCTTCGACATTAAGGTCATTGCCTCTTTGATCTGATCATTGATCATTTTGGCGGCCGTCAGAAAATTTTGAGCAAAAAGGGCAGCTCAGCAGAACTATTCGGATCAATGATCTATCGGGTGTCGCGAAGTGCTGTATTAGATGCCCTCGCCGAGCTAGGACAGGCCGTTCAGATCAGTGCGGTGACGGCCGGCGGGTGAGGATCCTCAATATGGGCACATTGGGCGGGGATGGAGGAGTAAATGTTTTTCATGCCGCGCGTTCACAGCCGAACCAGCTGCAGCCACAACAGCCCCGTCGCAGTGGCCGAATCTTACTACATACAAGCAGGGCAGACATAAGCACACGCCAGATAGATGCCTAATTATAGGCAGCTAATCAAGTCGTGGCGGGGACACATAGGTATAGGACTTCGGTTACGCTTAATCGGCGGGCGGTAGGCGTGCGGGGAAGCGTTTGTTCAACTTGGCGGGGCTAGTGTGGGAGGGGGTAAGGCGCAATCGTCTCGAAGGAAGACATATACGGGGTTACGAAATCGTAGTGGGATAATAAGGGGAGAAACCGCCGGGCTCAGCCGCAAGTACAACCAGATTCGAAATCATTAGCTCATCGTCATCTTACCTTAGTTTAAGGCGATACTAAAAGTTACACTAGTGGGTAGCTAAAGCCATCGCTTACCCCGCATACCTTATCAGATCAAATCGTAGGAAGGCATACCGGGCCGCTCCGTGCTAATCGCTTAGAGCCTACTAGATAGCCTACGTTATCTCATCGCCTTTAAAGCAAAAATCTTACTGCTACGTTGCAGGTGCTGGTTATAACCGAGCTTCTTATCCTACCTCACACGATACGAAGACCCATAAGTCGCTTATCTACCGGCAGCAGCCAAGACAGATAAAACCAGCAAGATACGGTATTTTCCCAGCCAATATTACCGGAAATACCTCAAACCTATAGCAACACTAAAACCGTCATGCACTTTGCCGTTCGAACTATATCTTGCCTTAGTCGAACTGCGATGGCTTACTAGGGGTTGCTGGGGCGCGTGATCAGCTGCGCTATATTTATGGGGGCCCGAGTGGTAGCCAGTGATCAAATGACCCTCCTTGTATTGCTCGAGACGTGCATCCAGACGAGGTATTGGGTCCGGGAAAGGAGACCCTGACAGCTCTTGGTGTTGTGGATCAGTATTGTGGTGGTACGGAGTAATGAGGTTAGACTGTGTTGAACCGAAGCCGTTATGCACATACGAGTGTGCACAGAGGGTTCCGCACTGCGTCTTGGCAGAATGAACTGCGGAATTAGTTGAGGCAAGGTCACGTGATATAGCACCCACCAAATAGGAATAGCGCAAGGCATCAGCCCAAGAGAGGGGCAAGAGTCATGCAGACAGGTTCAATCAATCAAATCAATTCAACTCAATACGGGTTCAACAGACTGCAAGTGGGGCATAGACAAGCAGCGTGTCCGCGATTACGCGCAGTAAGACTAACCTCAGGGCCAAATTCTTTCGGCCGAAAGGCACTCTGCACTCTTGAATTTCCGTGGCTCAGGCTCCGACCTGTCTGAAAGGGGAGACCGACTTAGCTAAGCCGCCGCGCTATACCGATTTGAATTAATCGTGAGCCAAGATTGTTCAGTGGGCCTCACGCTATACCGAGTTGAATTAAACGTGAGCCAAGACTTTCTTATGTCAGCGACCAACTTGTCAAACTTCAATCCATTTAATATTCCAAACCACGATAACTTATTCCACAAGATAGTGAAAAATATGGGACTAGTCTCATTCGATTACATTTTTCTTGCTCTATTATTTATATCATCTTTTCTCTGTTCTGACAAGATTTTATTCTCGGAACTCACCGTCATCCCTAACCCCCTTTTCCCCATATGACACATCACGGGGTGTAGAATTGGGCGGTGCAGATCGTCATCCGACTTGGCGTTGGGGGCGGCAGAGCACAGCCCCGCCGAGATGTTTCATAAAATGCCTCTAACTACAAACCCCCCCTCACACCCCATTTGACTTCAATAACCCCACTTCCCTACGAAAGAGAATTATATATTCTTTGATACATTAACCTCATTACTGGGGACGCTGCCGCCAACTCCTGGAGCATCTGCCTCAACCATGACTTCAAAGAAGGATGAAAAGTCTGAAATGGCACCCTTCCTGAGCAATTTCCCCGAGCCTCAGAAATCGAACTCGACATCCGTTCCATACCCAAGTCCTCCGAATTCACCGCCTCAACCAAAAGCACATATACCCCAAGCCTCGAGACTGTCCGGAGACAGAGCTCTTCCTGCTCGAGCCGTCTTTTACACTCCTCTTGGTCCTCCAACAACCCCTCCTCGGCAATCGTCAGCGCCGACGGCTCACGGGAAGCAGCCTACAGAGAAACAATTCGATGCTGCGACGTTGAGGACTCGTCTGGGCCTTGAAAATTGGCGGTGCGGGGCTGAAACAATATCGGGGCGTCCTTGTGGGAGTTGGTCACCGGCAGCGAACAGAGTCAAGGTCACTTCCCAGCTCGAGTCGATGGTCAGCCTCACGCAGTCATCTATGGAACTCGAAGCCGCACTGGATAAGCTGGCCATGCTTGTGCACTGCAATAATCACGATAGTGGTCGCAAGAAAAAGGCTCGAATCGAAGCCTGGAAAAGGAAATTTCCCGTTGGAGAAGCCAGCACCACCGATCCGGCTGCGTCGGTTGGAAAGCGAATCCGGAATATTTTAGACCTACAGTCTACCCAGTGCATAGGAGTAGTGAATGGTACGGGCTTGACCTGTCGACGCAGAATTGGCGGGCAACGGGTGAATAACTGTGCAGCGACGATTGATGAGATTGTCAATCCGAACGTCTATCTAGATGACGCCTATCTTAACGGTTTTCTCAAAGTTCTTGAGACAAATATGTACTGCCACCTGCACATAAACAAGCAACCCCTGAAAAAGGTGGCACTGTGGAAGTCGAAGATTGTGGAGATCCGCAAAGAGCACCTTGTCAAGACGGCTGAAAGCGGTGCACCCAAGGGGACCGGACGCCCCTCTGGAGTTCCAAACGCTCGAGGGCCCAAGAGCCCCTCAACTAAAAGGAGCGATAGCCTCGCCTTGCAAAATAGAGGCTTATCGGTCCCGAACTTCGATCGGGATTTGAGCACATATTGGCCAGCCGCATACGACGCCTCCCCCTTCGAGATAATCGCGAGAAGTAACAGACTTAATGATAATAAGTCTTCATATACCATGATCAAACGCGAAATGACGAGAGAGTTGAATGAAGAGGACCGGAGAAGTGGATACGTTTACATATATGAGGTTGAAGGAAACAAAGGATTTGTGAAGATTGGGTACACGGCTCGTTCGGTGGGGGAGCGCCATCAAGAGTGGGAATTTGATTGCAATAGGGCCCCCAAACCCCTATACCCCGTTCCTTCAAGCACTATTGCCGCTATTCCAAATGCCCGTCGTGTCGAGGTATTGTGTCACGCGGAGCTCGGCCATCGCAGGATCAGGATACATTGCAAGGCTTGCCTGAAGCAGCATCTAGAATGGTTCGAAATTCCGCCTGCGGAGGCTATCGCGGTGGTCCAAAAGTGGTCCATGTGGATGGCAACCGGCCCGTACAGGTCCATTCATTTGAGAGCTGGGATGAAGTGGACAATCAAAGAGAAGGAGATGAAGAGAGCGCGAGATATGGACCGCTTTATGAGGGAGATATCAGGAACCCCCTGATGTGGAATTGAGAGCTAGTTGAGTTGGGTAGGCGAGTAGTAACATATCTTTCCTCAAGATCTGTCTCAATACAGAACTCGGTTTCTAGACTCCTGTTCCCCAATTTTGGTCCTAGATCGTCGTGGTGTCGATTCTGGCTCTCGAATACTGCATTGCCACTTTATTCGCTTGGTCAGGGGACAACTCGTGAACGACGCGGAATTCATATCCCATCGAAGATAAAATGTCCGCGCTTTCTCAACCTTCCCGGTTAACGACCTTGCCAAGCGAAATTCAGAATGCTAGCATCAACCTGCTCGACGGTTGCGACAGTTGGTTCTTTGTCCGACATATAGGCATTTTCGCGGAATAATACCTGTCACAGCTGATGATTTACTTGCGGCTTAGCAGGGTTCCCTCTCCCTCGAAATCGATCTCTACGGATGTTACGATATCAGTGGTGTAAGTGCGGCGTGGGTTGATGTATATCGTGAGAACCTTGGCGAAATTTCGAGAGCAATGGAAATTGTCTATTTAATCCGGGGGGCAATTTCGTAGTAGATCTTCAGAAACATAACCAAGGTCCCTTATCTTATATAGCCCTTTCTGGGAGTTTAATGGCTAAAGAACATGAAATTGACGGTTTTTAATGATTAGATCTATAATCCTGTTGGCGCTGCTTGTTAAACTCAAGAATGCATGCCGTCATCGCTTCACCGTGACGATTTCTGGAGTAGTATAGTTTTAGAGAGCGTGGCGATTTCGTAATTTGGTTGGCATAGATGAGCTGTCCTATATCACCAAGGTTCGTGCGACTTGATATGAAACGCCGCCCGTTCTTTAGGGTTGCGCATCCGGTTTCACCTTCAACTTGTTGCATCAAGGACTCCGATCCTAACGACATAAACTTAAATAGCTATGCCCGAATACGTGACTACTCAATTTCCTTGGTTCATTAGATAATTCCCATCAATTGACTGGTTACATCACTAATCTCTGTGGAACTAATTGTCTGACATTAGCTGATGAGAATTGTCTAAGCATACCTCCCTCATTCATACAAAATGGCACCCATACAAGCACAGAAAAGGGGAAGGTATCCTCAAGAAACCTACGATCAAAGTAACATGGAGCCCCTTCCCACCAACAAAAGAGGACCAAAATCGACGCAACTTCGGCTCACTCTCTAGTCTCGATCTTTTTTGGCGTGAGTCTCACCCTTAAACCCGATGCTGATTCTTATTCCTGTATCTGTGTCACTTCGTACTCATTGCTGCTAAGCGAAATGTCCGATCGGTATGGAAAATGCTCCTATGATCGTCAAGTGGGAGCTTCATCGCGTCGCGCTTTATTGCTCGATCGATACTACAGGCGTCTCTCTCCCATATCAAGCATCGTGGAAAGACCAGGATACTTTTTGGGAGGAACTTCAGCAGCACGATGATTTCCGCGAAAAGGCTTTCCCGCAACGATGCAATGCCCGGGCCTGGCTTGAAAGTCTCTCCCAAGAGCCCAGGTCTCGGCTTTCAGTCATTTGGAAGGCTAACCTTTATCTGGGCGCTCAGAAGGGAGAACACAAGATAGAGCTTGAGCCTCCCGTGCTTGAGATCAGTTCCAGGCTTCGGCGAAAGTTCGGGTTTGACAGGTTCATAGAGCTTCAGTTGCTGTCGAGTTCTCTGTCAAAGTCTTTCCGAGACGACGATCTGAAGAAATCATTGGCTCGATGGTTGGTTCAGACGCGCCAGCATTTTCTCCATCGCGAGTGGGCTGCATTCTTCTTGCAGGATTGCAACATTCCACCGACCTTCCCCAAACGAGTGGTTCTGTTTGCCGAGCGAGGACATGGCCTCATTCCCTCTATAAATGGCAGATATGCAGTCAACGGAACCGTCACGTCAGCAATCAGGGGCGAATACAGCCGATTCAACATGTTGAACTGGCTTTTACAGTTTGACCAGAACATGGATAAGCCATACATGAAGCTCTTCCACCGCATTCAGTTAGGTAGGCTCCTCACCACCTTATCCTACTATACTAATGACCACTAATAATAACCCTAATACCACTTTTTGCGGCCCATATACCTTCCTAATTCGATGCTTTTTCGGCTTTAAGTTAAAATATAAGAATATCTAGTCTATGCATCCTCTCTATTAGCTATAGCTAGATATTTAATCTATTTTAATCTATATTTATGCGTTGATATAGGTCTTAGGGTTAGGGAACTGACGGCTGTGTTTGGGGTACACTTTTCTCAAAATAGTCAGCCAAAACAGTATAACTATTTAAAAAGAATTATTTCATACCTATACGAGGTTTCCCGGGCCTCATAGCTATTTTATAGAATTACTTATGGTATTTTAAAGAAATGGAAGAGGGAAATAGGTTGGATGGGAGTGTCGACCCACATTAAAGTCTTGGCTCACATTTAATTCAAAGCGGTTTAGCGCGGGAGGTACCGAAAAGTCTTGGCTCACATTTAATTCAATCAGGTATAGCGCGATAGCTACCTAGAATAAGGGCATCGTGTGGAAAACCAGCGAGTCCGTACGCAGCTGAGCGCAACTGTTAAGTAGAAGATCCCCTTCGTTGATCATTTTCTTTATGTATTCGTTTCGAGTTTTGCTCACCACCTTACGTCCTGGTCGCCGACGAGAGAGCGGGGGGGTAATGTGTTAGAATATGGTTGGGATTAGTCTAAGTACGGGCGCAAAGTCGAGTACATATAAGATAGTTCCTAGCTCTAGCTAGTGTTTCCTTAAGAGAAAGGAAAACCTAAATTAGAGTCGTAAAACTACATATGATGGATAAGCAAAATTCAGAACTCAAGGATATCGCTATTTATGTATATAAGGTGATGCAATAGTGCTTTATCTAGTCAATGTGAGATGCTCTGTCAAGTTATCATCTTGTAAACCGTGACTGTCAAAAAAGCAACGTTTTTTATGTTATGTAAGCCGTAACTATCGGCCCTCCGACGCGTAGCAAGGGAAGTATGGGTGCCTCGCGTGGCTAACGCTGGAGGAACGAGCCAAAACATTGCTGTGTAGGTTTCCCTGGAAGACAATGTCTCAACCAGCTCCGAAACGCCGTGGCCGCCCCGCCAGAAAAGCGCCGCAAACCGAAGAGGAACGACTTGCATCACAACGTGCACGCTCACAGCGATACTATCGACAACATAAACAAGCCGTCATTTCCTATCGCGCGCGGACCGAATCGCAACAGGCAGAGTTTATACATCATTACCAACCTCACCCGCCCGCTATACCGTCGACGACGGATCCGGTTGTTGGCCTCCACTTGGAGCCGCATCTCCAGATCCCCACTCCGTTTGAAGTTCCACTGCCGGCCGAGTCCACTTACAACCTCGACTACGACGAACCAAGCGAGACCGAAGCGGGCCCGGCAGCAGCACCAGACAACCCACCAGTCTGGCACCATGAGGAAAACTCACGGACCAACCGCCCGAGCCCGGCCGATGCGCAAGAACACCACCCGCTTTTCGAAGACTCTCAGGCTCAGCTCGAGCTTGTGTCACAAGGATGCGCCGCAGCCGACGCGGTGTTTATCCAAGACCAACCCTAGCCACTATGGCTTGAGG
>JAPFTB010000517.1:0-14541 GCA_030779245.1 Fusarium sp. MBC 438
AGGCTATATAATATAATCTAGTGCTAATATAAACTAATACGATAGGTTTATCCCTTAGGAGTCCCACGATTGTCACATAGGCGACTTAATTAGCGTTGGCTATATTTATACCTCTGGTAACTCCGAGTAAAAAGTTAAGCCGGCGTAGCCCTATTAGAGATATAGCCGACCTTGCGCTCGCAGAGAAGTATATTAAGTATATCGTCTTAAAGAGGCTAGATTAACTTATACCGGATGTTCTATTACTCTTTGAAAGGTCTAAGGATGCATTAGAGCTACGGAATATTATGCCGCGTTAAGTATATTATACTATTATGGCTGACTATGGCCCGTTGGAGAAAGCCCTTAATAACTATACCTTTTATGACGCTGAGTTATGGGTAGAGGAGTATGGGGCTAACCCGTAGAACGCTTTCGACGAACTGTAGGAACTTAGATTGGTGTGTGAGTGAACTTAAGAAGCTATCGAGCTTAACCTCCCCGAACCCTGTTGGAATGCCCGTATTCACGAATGGCTCCTCGACGCGGCCTTGAAGCCGTTTGAGAACCTTTCGCATTGGGATGTGACTCGGGCCACAATTAATAAACCGTACCTTGGTAAATACCGCTCCGGCGTAGACCTTCAGGCCAAGCTCGTCGATTTCTGTATAACCCTCAGCGGGGGAACTGTCCGGGACGTCTACGACCGACTCGCAGCAGCCAGTCCATCAACCATTCCTCTACCGCGCCCCTGCGCTACCAGCCCATCGCCGTCAGCATCGAGACAAAGGTGCAGGCTGGCTCGACTGAGGAGGGCAAGGCACAGCTGTCTGTCTGGGCCACCTCGCACCTCAAGAGGCTGCGCCTTCTCTCAGTCACGTCCTCGAAGCACATCACGGTCGATACGACGCTACCGCTCGTACAGGTCAATGGAGGCGTGTGGACGCTGCTTTTCTTGAGGGATGGCGAGGCTGTGCATCTTATTGAGACGGTCATGATTGGCGATACAAAAACTGTGCTCGGGTGTTACCAGGTGGTGGCCTTTCTGCGGCACTTGGGGCATTGGGCTTTGACGGTTTATAAGAGATAGTTATATGATAATTGCTTGAAAGTTTGAGCATTTCGTTCGTACATCATACCCCGCAAGGCAATGTGAGACCAAAGTTTGCCTGCCAACAATTCAGTAGCAATATCTGCTATAACTAATTCTTTTATTTTATTATATTATCTCTTGAGTTGTGGAAAACCTCCCAGCCGTACCGAGCCTCACATCCGCCCCAACTTCTGAGAGGTACATAAGGAGAACCTTATGATGCGTCATTGATTGATTCCATCTACATCCTCATAGAAATTCTTTCGGATTGATTAATGACTTCCCAATCGGTACCTATAGAGATCTCGGCGGAGGCGCTCAACGCGTATAATAACAGCAGCTTTATCAATGAAGATAATAGCCTTTAAGAGCATGAGGGTAATAGTAACCGGAGACCGGCTTTTCTGCCTGCCGAAGACCGAGGCTTCGATCTCCAGCCCTTCCAAGTGCCGCGACGAGAGCTTATTATTAAGTAGCTACCCTAGAACCCGCTATCCCCTTTCTAATACTTTATACCTATTTCCCTAGTTAATAGCTAGGTTAATTATATTAATAACTAGGTCAATAGCCTACTCTAGAGCGGCGTAATTAATAGCTAAGAGCATAAAATTATAGAAAAGTCCCGCCTTCGCGCCTAGAAGCTAATTACGGCTATAGAGATATATATCTAGCTTAGGATCCTTATTTATATAGGAGTCTACGGCTAAATATTAGTTAAAGATTATTAAAAGACCTCTTAGCTAAGGGATTAGCGGCCTAAATACTTAATAATTAAGTTTATAACTTATAATTAATTTTAACTCTTTTATTATCATCTCCGGCTCTTTAACTACACTAAATTCACTAATAATAACAATTTTCCTATTATCTTCTAATATATTAAGGCATAATCTCAATATATTTAACTCATAATAATAGAGCTTTATAATCCGGGCTTATATCTTACCGTAGATAAGGGCATAATCTAATATACCGGAAGAAATAAATAAATTATATATATCCCTAATAAGCCTATTAATATAGGCCTTAAAGTCTAGATAACTACCTAGCTAGGCCTCTTTATAAGGTAGATTTAGTATTAACTTAGCGCAAAATACGGCCTAGTTAATATTAAAAGGAAGAAACTAATATTATAACGAGGGAGGAAGAAAAGTAAGGGAAGAGGTAGCTAATAGAGGGCTCCTAATAAGGTTAATAAGGTTAAGGAAGTTATCTATATAGCTATAAAAGCTAGAGCTAAGATTATAGCTCTTAACTCGACTCAAAGCGTTATTATTGCCCTTATTAACCTATTGCCGATATTAATATATTATATCTTTATAGATAACCTCTTCTTATCGCTAGACCTCTTCCGCTCCCTTCATTAGCATAGCCATAATGCTACTAATATAGCTTAGCCTAATTATAGTATCTATAAAGGTCTTATAGATGCTAAAAAGGCTAATAAGGCAGGGAAGTTAGGGTTCTAATTTAATAAGATTAAGGTTATCCCAATAGTAGATAATTAGGTAAAAAGACTTAATATTCTTCCTTATAATTTAGCTAATAACTTATCTTATTTTTCTATAGGTTAATTAGATCGCTTAGAAGGATAATGCCCTTATATTACTTCTTTTAACTATCTTTACTAATAATAAGAGATATAATTATTAGAGGAGAAGACTATTAATAAAGACCCTAATAGCATAGCTAATATAGCGCTTTTTTAGTAATAAGCTAGTTAAACTTATATCGATCTCTATTATTATTACTTCTTATAACGATGAAATAAATTATATTAACTAAGGCGACTAAAAGAGGTTATATCTAGGCTATAGTTATCTTATCTGCCGGGGCGCTTAGTAGGCTATTGCTTAGACCTTCTTATTAGATATAGGCTTAGTAAATAGCTTCCTCTTATAGCTATATAAGGAGCCGGCTTAGGAGTATTATATAAGCCAGAAGAAATAGAGGGAATGCCTCTATAATGCGGTCTTTAAGACCTTCTATCCGCAAAGCTAATCAAGGCAGACTTTTCGAGCTAGAGATGAATTTACGCCTATAGCATAATATAAGCACATCTAAAGAGGGAAAGAATCAGATTATCTTACTTACAAAGGGCTTCAATTAGGGCAGACAAGGTCAAGAAGTATAAGGAGGCCTTTGGCCCCGGTCAGCTACAATAAAAGAAGGTATTAATCGATTTGGGGATATAAGCAATATGATATAGCGATTTATAACTCGAGAGATTACTGGTACTTCTATCATAGGCTAAATTAGGGAGGGGATTAGGTATCTTTGATCCGATGCATTTTGATTGGCTGCAAACCCCCGCCGCGACCGGAAGAAGCCGAAAGACGGCTCTGTGGGAGAACTCTTTGGCCACAAGGTTGTCCAGTCGTCTTCCTCGGAAGACGGCGAGGATCCTGTGCCGGGCTCGGATGAGAAACACAAACTGGTTGAAGGCCTTCTCATGCAGGAGACGACTGTGGGACGTGGGCGTCCGAAGGTACGAAGACATTTTGATGATGATCGTGCACCGGGCGTCTGCAGGCCCCACACTTCGGCCATCAGGCGAGCGCATGTGTCTAGATAACGCACTGCCATCCTTGTATTTGTGGTACGTTCTCCTGTGAGCTCCTCAAGCTTTCAGTTGATGAGGGGGCATCCTATTGATCATGCGCTTCATTAACAATGCATTTTCACTTTCTTTCTTTTTCTTTTTTTCCTCAAGGTTGGCCCCCATACCAAACCAAGCGAAGAGTCCGCGTCAGCGCCCTCCATCCATCGTTAGCCAAGGTCAAATTCTGTCGCAAAGCATGAACCAACATCATCCCTTGGAGCGATGATATACCTACATTGTTCTCTCTTCTCTCGCCTGACATTTCTACAGGGGATGTTCCCCACCAGGGCTCGGAGTCCTAGTTGGGTGAATTCCGATTTGTGGTTCAGGCGCCATCGCCCCCACGTCGCGTATTGCCTTTGTACAAGCTTCTGGGGTTTTGGCCCGTTGAGCCCAGCAGGTTCCGGGGTCGTTGGGATCATCACCTCAACTCCTGCGGGTCATTTTGAAGACTCGACTGCCCCGCAAGATGACAAAAGTCATGAACATTAGAAGTTAGGCGCATAAAGCAGGCAGATGCGTGAGCTGAAGGCCATGGACCAATACAGTACCCTGGTGTGTTTCCACGTGGGCTCTCATCCGAAGCCAGCACCTTGTCCGAGCTTTGGACCCTGTTGGTAAATGGGTTTGCAAATTTGCCCGCCTGTTGCCTGACAGACCCTTAACTATGCATTAGCGTGGATTTGAGGCCAATACTATGGGAGAGATCTGGCAACACAGGTTTGATGTTGCTCTCCAGTGACCTGGACGTCATGCGCGTCAAGCGGGGTTGAGTACCAAAGCGTTGATGGCAGGCTACAATGCGCTAGCATACATGCTGAAGCCGTGGATCCCCCGCGGCACGGACTTGCTCGTGTAGCGTAACCACCGTGGTGAATCTGTTCCAGAGGTCGTGCGCCCTGTCGTGCTGGATCTCTGCTCCGCCTTGAACGATCTCTCATCGTCCCACGGAATGGCCGAACTTGGGAGGAGGATGGGTCTTTCCTGTACCGCCCGGGATTGATGGAAGTCGCCGGAGAAGAGGATGACGGGGATGCTGCCCAAATCTTGCGCACGTCCCCGAAGTTTGCGGAGTTGCTCATTGACGAGGTACAGGGTCTGCGCGCCGAGCCTGCTGACCTCATCGATGATCAACAGCCACTTCTCCTGCCACTCTTCCGTGCTTCTCCTGTCCATCCGTAGGCTCGATGAGCTGTGTGCCGCGAAGCCGTTGACGATCGCCCCCCGGCCTCCTCGCGGACCGGCATCTTTTGAGAATATACAGATGGAATGCATGGTGATTCCGTTGATGTTCGCGACGGCCGTCCCCGAAGTTGTGGTTACCAGCAAACGATGTGATATTCCCTTGGCTGCGAACAATTCGGCGACAGTGGCGATGACGCGCGACTTTCCGGTGCCACCCTTCCCTCCGACATATTGGCAGAGCTGGGGGGTTTCACTCTCGTCGCGGGAAACCCTGCCAAATTGCCAGCACACCAACGCTGTGTAACGCTGAGCCTCTAAGCCAATCGTAGTGGTTTTGCAGTGGGGCTGGCATGTACTAAGGAGATGGCGCAACGGCCACCCCATAAATGGCGACTCATCTGCGATCAGGTGTGGTTCGCAGTATCACTACGTATTGGTATCCCCGCTTATCTACGGGTCTCTTCTACTCATTAGGCTGACGCTGAAGCAATGGACAGACAGCTCCCCATTTGCGCCTGGTCAGCCTTATCTCTCGGTAGGGCCACGGATCATTCGTATCTTGGACTGGTGCTGGGGTTTTTGGTTCAGCCGCATGATCAGACATCAACCGCTCATGCTGATCTCGAGGGGCACTTGGAACACCGCGGCCACGACTTCCGGGATGACCTTTTTTCTAACACATTCGTGATGTACTTTTCCGTGATTCGACACCTGCGGAGTGACGGCCTTGACCCAATCCCGCGGGGCCCCGCACCAAGTGCAGAAAAACAAGCACCAAGCTTAGTACCCGTTGGCTCATGTGGGTCTAGCGACCCAGGCGAGCCAACCTAGCAAGCTAGGTTGGCCACAAAATTATAAGACAGCCACAAAATTATAAGACAGCCTAGGGCCCTATTTCCCCCCTTAAGAAGCCGCCTTTTTTAGTCTCTCGGTTTTAAAAGCTATCTAAAGTGATTTATAAAGGTATAAAAGAGCAAATTAAAGTTATTAGCGATGCCTAATATAATAATATTAATAATATTAACTATAGCTATAATAGAAGCCGCCGCCTAAGCCTCTAAGGCCGCCGCCTTCCTAGATAATTCCTCATACAAATTTAGCTATAAAAGTATCTTTTTAGCCCTCCAGGCTAGCTTCTTATGTAGCCCTTGCTTATATAATAATACTCGTAATCCTCTATATCCCTAATATATAATATTAAGGCTATATTAGGCATAGCATAGAGGGAAGTTTAAGTAGCAAAGATAGTAGCCGCGGCGGCGAGGATATAACTAGCGGCAATAAAAGCATTCGCAATAAAGGCTTAAATAAAGGGAATTCCTTATTATCTTCTTCTTCCTCTTCCTCTTCCTCTTCTTCTTCCTTAGCAAGAGCTAGATCTAACTAGAAAGTAATACTATTATTACTTCCTACGAGAGTAATCTAATCTATCACGCTAAAGGGTTTTAGGGCAAAACTAATATTATAAATAGCTTCATAAACTTCTTACGGTAGTTAAATATCTATCATAAAAGGGTTAGGCTTCTAAGTAAATATCTAATATATAATCAAGCATTATATCTCCATAGAATAATACTTAATATCCTTCCCTATATACTCTAACTACTAAGCCTATGATACCTTCTTCTTTACGCTATCGATAATAATCTCTTTCTCTTACCGCTATTAATCCTTAATCTTCTTTATCTCCTATATAATAAAGCTATAAGCGGTCTAGAGCTATGCCTTCTCCTCTTTCTACCGGGCTTTAGCAATAACCTCCTCCTATTAGTCTTAAATCTCCTATAGACTAACATTATAACTAGAGTCTCCTATTAGCTTTACTCTCTTCCCTCTCTTCTTAGCATTATATCTCTTCTTAATCTAAGCCCAGCGGTCATCAATATAAGTAATAACTATAGACTTAAGAACCATAGCTTCCATAACAATATTACATATTTAATAAAGTCTAGTACGCATAGGGGAGCTAAAGGTATCGCTATAGTAGTCTAAGAGTCGCTTAGTAGTATCTATAGCGGCCTAGAAACGAGATTCCTAAGGAAAAAGGGAGGCAAAGGCTAGGTCCATAGCCTACTTCGCCTAAAGCTACTTCTTAGCTAGGTATACTATCACTAGCTCGGGATTTAATAAATAAATACCTAACTTCTCGAAGCCTAAGATAATATTATATATTATAAACCCTTCCTCGAAGACTTCTTACTTTAACTTAATAACTTTATTAATATAAAAGAAGAGGTATAACTTACCTAAAAGCCACAGACAAAATTAACCCAGGAGAAAAAGATATTTCCCTTTTAAAGCTACCTACCGAGAAGCTTCTAATAGGTATTCTTCAGCGGCTAAAAGACTCTAATATCCATCAGTTATAATATATATATAGAATAAGGCAGCAAGGGAGCTATAATAATATAGAACTTCGTATAATACTCTCTAATAGCAAAGACTCTATATCCTATAAAGCCATCAAAGATAATAAGTCTCTAAACAGTTATATTAGGGGCCTAAGAGATAAAAGGAACATTATATTAAATATACTTTCGCAAAGGATCTCTAAGGAACTTATTATACCTAAACTACTCTTTAAATATCTATCCTATACGCTATGCCTTAGCGGACTTAGCCTAGGAACTCTAATTAAAATATATTATTTACTTAAGAGTAATCTTACTATTAGAGAAAGCCATATTAGACTAGGCGAAATAGATATTAAGATCGGCATTTATATATGCCTAATCTAATATAAGCCATATCTTAAAGATAAGCCACGGCGGCATTATATTACCCACCGCGCTACCTATATCGATAAGGGTATAAGTCTCCCGGTTAAAAGGGGAGAAAACCTACTTCCTTATCCTTCGCCTTATCTATACGATAAGGACTTTAATACTTTCCCTAAGGATCCTAATCCTAATACTAGCCTAATTAATATTCTAGTACTTAGAGGCGCTGATATTATAACTCTAGATAGTCTCAGTAAGGTTATTAAACTATTATTTAAGGTCATTAAGACCGCTAGCTTCCTAGGACTCACGAGACTATTCTATAGCTTTAAGGAATACCTACTTAAGCTTAAGATAATTATCACAGAAGCAAGTATACTATATCTTACTAACAAGATCAACATTAGGGTTCTTACGCTAATAAAGGGTTATCGCGGTATCTTCTATCTTAGGCTTAGAGGCAAGGAATCTAGACCTCTCTATCTAGATAATAAAAGCCATAATAGCTTTATCTTCTTTATCTATAAGGACCCGCGGTCTACCGACTTACTAAGGCATAAATCTAATCTCTATCCTTATTACGATCCTCTAGATAAAAGCAATAAAAGACCCAGGGTAGCATATATTAGCGGCATAAAATAAGAGAGGTTAAGTTATACCAGAGGAAAAGGTTTAATAGAGGCCCCGGGCATACCGGGCATATAATGCCATAACTTCCCGGGCGGCCCTAAGATTTACCTCACTTAGCATAATAAAAATAAATAAAAGAGAGGCAATTTCTACCGGTTTATATCATAAAATATAGCTAAAATAGGTAGTAATTACATAGAAATAAGGATATTATTAAGTAAGGGGCTATCTCATAATTTTATAGCTATCTCACAATTTTATAGCCAACCTAGCTTACTAGGTTAGCTCGCCTAGGTCGCTAGACCCACATAAGCCAACGGGTATCTCAAAAGCAGTGCCATTCTTTTTTTTTTCTTTTTTTTTTTTTTTTCTTGTTTGCTGTTTCTTCTTTGGGGAAGTGGGAGGTAGGGTGTAGCTAGAATACCTCATATCCTCACGCTCATGAGGGGTGGCTTAGGAAAAGCCAGGGTGCAGGATGTCAACTCCGACTCAATCAATGTCCGCGAGCTTTTGCCCAGCAAGCCACACCTCTGCATTTGTCAGGAGTTATTAAGCTAAAAGAGCAAATTCTTCTTCCAGACGATCTGGCAACCGGAAGCCGTACCTCGAGCACGTCTTACTTGTGATTTGTAACGTTCGGCAATCTCGAAGCGGGGGCGAAATTTAGGACGCCTCTCCACGATACTCTTAGAGCTACGGTTGCATGTTAGTGAGCACGGCCGGCAGATAGGCCAGAGATCCCGACTCCCAACGCCAGGCCAAACAGCAATGAAGACGATCGAGTTCGATCATCACACCACCTACTCTTCTCGGAAGTACCAGTGGAAAAACACGGAAGCCGATGTCGATCGATGGCGCTACTTCGGAGCTTTATGATCTACGTCTCCCTCCTGACTAACCTCGGAACGGAGCCTTACTAATAACCGTAAATAATATCACGCAGCAACCCTACATGGCTCACGAGCTGCGCCGATAAGGGTCCTTTTCAGTAGGCCTCCTTGCATGCAAATCTCGCAAAGACTTTGCTGCTCACATTTTCAGTCGCTACTGAGCGATAGAGACAGTATACCAAGAAATATCGCATTGGGAGGCTCAACACCAACGACGAAGACATAGACTAAGAAAGTCGACCATCTCGCCGAGATTATTGCTTGGTTCGTCGCGACTGACCCGGAGGATTCGCCGAGGTTCAAACTTCGGGTTGAAATCTTGGGTGGAGTCGACGGACAACCTACCCGCCCCAAGCAATTTTGGCATCTTGAAGTCTGCTTGTTAGCAGGCACGGTTCCCCTCTGTTTAGGGAAAAGGGCCTTGAAAGGACGGCTGCTTAAAGATCATAAGACTACCGGAAAATTGAGTTGAGAAAGTGGCGTTATACTTGGAATGTTGTATTTAGCTCTTACGGCTGATCTGTCTGATCGCGACGGATCTAGTGCGTGATCGACTAATAGATAAGCTTGTTTAGGAAAAGCGCCGGAGGCCCACTGTTGAGCGCAATTAGACTTCTTTAGCTATTTCGCGGCTTTCCAAAATTATCCTTGGTTTGGCGACTCTGTGTAGTAGGGCTGTGGTGCTTCTGGGCTCTCTAGATGTGGGGGAATGGCCGCAGAAACGTTCTTAGGTGTTCTAGCTCTGGTTGCCTTCGAAAGTATGGAACCTGACGGTATTTCTAAATGAAAATTACTGAGGAATAGCTAATGGGGTAACCTTTTATCGGCATGCTAATAAGACGATGGCTGTGTCTTGGTTAAACTGATCTGGCGGCTACGTCCCTTAATATTTGCGAAACTGATTCACTTTTGTGGGCGACTACGGGAGTTAGGCTACTGGTGGCTAAACATATCGTGCAAATGTGATATTTGGAGGCCAGAGACTAGTCCCAGTCCCAGTCTCAAGGTTGATACTACTTAAAATGCCTTCGCTTGCCCACCGTGCTGAGTAGTCCTTATTCCCTTGTCGATTCTTTGTTATCCGTCCCGTCTCGTAACCCTCTTTCCGCAGCGGCCATTAAGTCCGCTACATATGTCTTAGATGGCGCAGTGTCTTCGGGTCGAATTAACTGGGACGGCTAAGATAATCGCGAATTAGGACCCCCGTATGGGTTGTCGTGTCTTGGTTGCAGATCAGGGTTCGTGGGGTTTTGAGATCTGTAGATCACCATAATATGATATCTGCGGCTGTCCATAACAATTGTTATAGATTTTCGTCTGAGGTTGACTCGAGCGTTATTTGGAATAGGCGTGATATTAAATCTTGGCTTAGATGCCTTAAGCTATTCGGGCGGGTCGAGCTATTGGCCCGGGGCTTTAAAGACGGAGACTGCGTTCTGTCTGGTTAATTGAGCAGCTTCTAGATCGCTTGGGCCTCGAGGAACTAGTTTTAAGTCTCCGTTGATGCATTTAGTGACAACTGTTCGGGCATCCTCGATAGATTTGATTGCTTTGTAGTAAGTAATAGGAAAGGCCGAGGCTCGAGGAGTTATATCGTATGTAAAACCAGGGAAATCGGAGGAGTAACTAGAAAACTTCTTGGTTAATGCCTAAGATGAGCTTGTAAGTGTACGTCTTATCTCTTTACTATGGAGTTGGCTCTTTGGATTTAAAGCGCTAACGATATGCTGACTTGTTCTATTTCTATCGTCTAGCCGTATTACATACTGTTGGTTCCTCTTCCTGGGATGATAAACTAATACCCATCCTGGCATTATGAAACCATGCTATAAAGAGGCCCCGTGTGTAACTGAATTGTATTACGGCTGAGTGGATCTCATACCTCTAAGGAAACCAAGGCTGGGGAATCGGTCATAAATACCACCGAAGAGCCTCAAAATAGACTTCCTGGTACTGAGCTCTTTGTTATGACGACTATCGGCTGAAAATGATCCGGATGCCTAAAAGGCTAATAAAGGGCTAACATTAGCGAGCCTTTTTACCCTTCTTTTAGGGCAGAACCTTACTACTAGATGACCTTAAAGCGCTTGGTGCGCTTTTGTGGCACGGTGGAACCGGTCGCATGTGGTCGCAAGGCCCCTGGTAGGCTTAGCGCTGCGTTATTTCCCGCTTTAACTTCCTACCTCCTTGATCGAAATGGTGGATGTACTAAGCAACATTGCGTCGCTTGATAGCTTATACTCGCTCTAAAGGATCCCTGCGAGTGTATCTACCCGCAACCTTGTTTAATAAGTGCGATCGAATGGCTTTGTCTCTCTTGTTGATGGTGTGCATGAAGCTTAGTCTAATACGCTTAACTTTCAGCTAGAGAAGTGACCGGTCGCGTAGCTTTTGTCTGTTAAGTCCTTAATGTGACGAACTGTGGCGTTTGGGTTGGCATATGAATCTGAATAAGGAGAAAGATTGAGAAGTATGGCCGCTTATACGCTTGGATGGTTAGAGGGTATAGCCCCTACCCTCTCAGTATGTATGAGGAGGTAACTGAGAACTGTTAGGTCGGACTTTGCACGCAGAGGAGGTTACGTGAGACCGCAAGACCAATCGGAGAATCTCTAGCCGGACGGATAAGTCTCGGCTAGACTAGACCGAATTAGGAAACCCATGTCGTAGCCCGGAAAGGAAGGCGGCGATAGTCTTACTGTTGAGATCTATTGTTTAATGGATCAATGGCTATTCCGATCTATTGGTGGCGAGGATGTGGATGTCGTCTTGTTAATAGTTTCCGGTGGTTAATACTAGTCTTTCTTCTTCTTTAATATAATACAATATGCTCACTTCAATAGTTAGACCGCAGCGTTAGAGAGGGCCCGTCTGCGCTCCCTCGTAGGGAGGCAACTGTCTGTATATTGTAGTAGTGCTATATATAGAGGGAAGGTGGGGGGGTGAAAGTCGAGTCTTGACTGCGTGAGAGATGACGAGATACCTGCCGAGGCGAGTAATTGACTCCCGGTGAGGCAGTTGCAAGAGGGAAGAAAACCCTTTAGTGAACCTTCCGAGCCGGGAAGTCTATTGTGTAGTTGGTTATCACGTGAGGTAACCCCAATAAAACTAACCCCTTTATTGGCTGAGCCCTCCTAAACGTAAGCGAAATCCGATACCCTAAACCTATTATTGATGTTCGAGTCGAATAACTGCCCTAATGTAGCACTAGGGTTGTAAGTTAAGATGAATGATAATCTTAAGATGGAGAATAGATTAGTGATTGATTTAACTCTCTCCTCTTGTCTTCTTTCTCCCTCGTCCTTATTATTTGATAAGGCAAGGCCATGATACTAGACCTGCCGAACCTGCAACAGATCTGTAATACCCCTCTGACTCTTGTGGTGCACTCGTGTGATAATCTGGGCATAGGTATATGCAATACCCTGGACTTCTTTATAATTTTTTGGTTATCTTACCTTTTATGCTTGTTCTTAAGGATACCTAGCTTTATTTGTTTATCCCTATATAGCGCGGAAAGGAGAGAGTAAGACGTAACCGATAAATTATAGTGAAATAATTAGCTTAATATAGAAAAATGTAAGGGGCTAAAAGTGTCTGCCTATGGAGTGATAGCCTTGTATGCTCTAAATGCCTCTCTGTGGAGATTACTTCCTAGGAGTCTAGGGTATTATTATGACTCCTTGCATATATAAAGGCTTCCTCTAGAATGGTTTCGGCTAGAGGGTTTATTTGGAGACGCAAAAGTTCCCTTTTGGCCTTTAGAAAGGATAACCTGACTTTCTAAGGTATCTCTTGGCTATGATTTGCGACCTTAAGCCCCCGAATGGAGACTGTAATCTCTCTAATCTTTCTCGATGCGGTGTGAAGATCCCCTATCGCTAGATGGCAGTGAATAAGTCTAAATTGTGCTTCGAAACTTGTGTATTGGTCAGGGCCTAGTTTCGACTTAATATTTGCAATAGACGTGAATGACTCTAATGTAGTAGAGAAATCTCTGTTAGTATAAAGTGCCGAATGTAGTCCTCGACCTGCGCTGAGAGTTTGAGGGTGTTTAGGCCTAAGTTTATTAGCTAATATACTAATGGCTTTGCGAGAATATATAACTATAAGATGAGGAAGGTCTCGATTAGACTGTATATAGGCTAAAGATAAGAGCCTGAGCGGATGAAACCCACAGCTATTCTCTAGTGCTAGCTTTGCAAGATAGTTAAGGAATTGATTGAGCATAGCTTGTTGATTCGCTTGCTAGAACCTGCAATAAAGCTGGAGAAGGCATATGAGAATGATTGGATTCCGATCTTGTAATAACTGTATGGCTAGCTCTCTAATATCTTGTCATAGGAACGGAATACCGTCGGCCATCGGGATGCCATAATATTGGCATATACCGAAGTGGCGGCGTCATAGAATTGGCGAATTACCTAGTCACTAGGTTGGTGGCGTACTTGCAATTGATCGACGCCATCTTGAAGAATACTCTAGTAGAATGTCTCAATGCTGTGCGAGGTAAGATCTATGATTCTGAAATCTCCTGAAGTGGGTATAGGTGGTGTAGTGAGCTGTATTGTCTCATGTAGTTGTAGAGTAAGGATGTCGCTGCTCTGGTGGTGAGCGTCTACTCCTCTATGTCTCTGGGTTGGATATGGCTGTGTGACTTGATGTGGGGCATAAGCGAGATTTGATAGGCCCAAGCGCATCCGAGCGTATGGATCAGTTCCTCCGCGCGGATACGATTGGCTGAGCTTGGACCTGGATTGTGGGTTCATCTCTATTGATAAATCTGGGGTAATCCGACCCCTTTCCTTTGTAGAAGAACAAGGCTCTTTCAACCCCATTTTCAATGCTTGCTTCTGTGAAAACGCGCTCTGTTTAACAGTAATTAATTAATTTATAGTAATAAAGATATAATCCTAGAAGGAGCCTAAAAGTCTCCCTCTTAAAGGCCTATAAAAGTAATAATAAAGGTAAAGCTCTATAGCCTTTTCCTCCTTTTCTATATATAAGAAATTGCTTAGTAGCCTAAAATAGCTTAGTATACTTTTCCCCTAACTCACTATCTAGTAGCAAGTAGTCCTACTAAAAGAGAAGATCTTAGAATAAGGTAAGCTAAGTAGCATTAAGGATAGATTATAATAAGGTAAATAGGTTCTAGAGTAATAAATAAATTCCCTTAAAGATAATATCTAGGCTATCTTATATTAGAGAGCTAAGAGATATAAAATTAGCCTTAGTAGCGATTTTATAGCTATAGAGCTAGAAAATAAATTATATTAAGGTAGCTTTTAACCCTAGTATATTACTAAGTATATACTATAATATATAATACTTAATAAGCTTAAAGATACTAGGGGTAAACTCTTATATAGCTATAGTACTTAGACTATTAGCTACCTTTTAATTAATTTCTTTATACCTAATTAGATAGGCTTCCCTAAGGAG
>JAPFTB010000522.1:0-11199 GCA_030779245.1 Fusarium sp. MBC 438
ATTGGCTGCATTGCCAGCCAATTCATTGGTTCAGTAATGCCAGCCTCGGGAAAGCCCGAGGCCATCAGGAATGGCCGTCTCATAGTTATTGCTGGCTTGATTACGCAACTGATTGTCTTGGTCTTTTTTATTATCAACTCGGTTCACATTTATAAGCGCATCAGTACCGGTCAAGGCGTACCTTCTTCTGCTCCACCGCGTTGGCGACAGCAATTCCGGGTAATCGAGGCCGTGACGCTTCTGATGATCATCAGAAGCGTCATGAGAGCCATTGAGTACCTTCAAGGAGAAGGCGGGTATATCTTGTCGCACGAGATCTTCATCTACCTTTTTGATGGCGCAATGATGTTTGCCATCATGGCTGTGTTCGTGGTTATCCACCCGGGGATATTTGTTAGGAAGGCTCTTCGGGCAAAAACTAGCCCCGAGATTTATGGGGAGCATATTAGACTGCGGGGCTGGTCGTCAGGGTAAAGAGTTCAAGGGGTTAAATTTATTGAATGGACCTCTGGCTGAGGAAACGATAGCTTGTGTCACCTCGAAATTCACCTGTCTGCGGCTCGACTTAAATTTGACATCCTTTTGAAGATGCTGAATTCTGTTTCAGAGCTCGGCGTAACGGCAGGAAGTGTTGTATTTCCGATGCCAAAATCACGTGGCGCCCCTTCTCCTGATGTGACGGGAGAGAATTTCAAAGCCTCCATCAAGCACTAGGTTCTCCCCATGCGAGACAAAATCGGGCAGCTAAATGGATTCCTCGAGAGGATGTCTCGGCCAAGAATATTGCCAAGGCGCCCTATTGGTTCTTCAACCCATTTCTTCTCGCCATGCTCGAGGTCAGCGTCCTCTCTGACTACTGCTCAAAGACCCGATTAACTGTACGAAATCGATGTTCAGAACATGTGTATTCACTTGGAAACCAGCTCCAGTTCCCGGACACGTTTGCCGAGCCAAATACCGATTTGGGTGTCCACCTGTCAAGGGGAGGTAACGTTGGGCGCCGCATGCGACACATCCTCGTTTCATCTCCACTTGAGACATGAAGAAATGACATACAGGCCGCTCTCATAAACTGGTTCCTATCAGGCACACTTCAAGATCCGGCGGGTGGATAAACATGCATGACGCTGCTAAAACCCACTTGTTGGTCAAACTCTCTACTCATCTACCAATCAAACAACAAGGCGCCCGGTGCGATCCATCACGTTGTTGGCTCAGTCCAGAGCCGTGATTGGTTACCAAGAGTAATCGGACAAAGCTCGCAGTTGCTCTGACCTGAAACATGGCCTGGTGGTTCCCGTTCGCCCTAGCCGCGCGGCTACTGCATCCAAGACACCAATCGGTCTCATGGAACTCTATCTGGAATATCAGTCGACGCGTTTCTATTTTCAGAGAGTCTTGCAGTTCATGCATGCTAGGATGATTGACTTCCAGGTTCCCCACTCGAGTTGGATAATGCAACCATGGTGGGATCCCTAGCGCCCTCAGCTCGAACGGCTGCATTACATGAGGCCCAGGCCATGCACATTAGGCCCTCGACTCCTGACTTGGGGATTCCCTCAAAGGTCCCCATTCGTCCAAGCCAGCGATGGTCTCCTCATGTTCGCGTGTCAAGCGCTGCGAACATCCCTGCAACATGATCCTCCGCTAAGCGCCTTCTCATGAAAGCCTCGGCACTCATGCAGGGCGGTGCAAGCCGACACTTCTAAAAGGTTAGTTCTTCTTCATGCTATAAAGAAAGGCCCATTGCTCTCTGAGAGACTCATCGAAGGAACATCAATCCTACTACTCCAGTCGTCCTAGGCCCTTATTTCCAACCCCTTTATACCATCCCGCACACAAAATGTCATCTCCAGCCCAGAGCAAGCGTGTAAAAGATTTCTTGGATGATTTGAGAAAAGCTCCACAGTTTGATCTTACAATGAAGGTGCTCAAAGTGGTGCATCGAGCGCAGGTAGGGTCTCACAGACACGGATTACCCCGTCGTGGTGCTAATATTTGGAATATTTAGCTCGATCTCTCACAGAATGAATGCGACAGATTCATCTACGCAGCCATTGATGCTGCTAGTCATTGTGATGACGGGAAGGGAGGGGTGGTTTGGAGCCCAGAAGCTAACGCTAAAATCAACCAGATGTTGGAGACATTCGGTCACTACCCCCCAGGACTGATATTGAGGGAATTTATCAAGGATTTACACGACGCACATCAGATTGCCTACTCGTCTTGAGTCGAGATGTGTGACCTTGGGAAGACGGGAAGGACATGGTTCTCAGTTGATTGGAGGATGTCTCTATGTATTGTACTTAGCCGGGTCGCGGGATCACTCTCTAGGGATAAGGAGTTGTACAGGTTTTGATGCTTTGCGGTATTGAATTTTGGGTCTTCATGCACCCATGTATTTATAAGTGCCCATCTAGCCATTGTGCCTAATATTCTTTCGGAGACATCATCAAGTGGGTTGTGTAGGTGTGAGTTAGAATAACCATTTCTCAATTTCAGCATCATTAATCATAAGTGATCTCGCCGTATAAATACACTCCAAAATGCCCAGGTACCATAACATCCACTCACAACTCCAACAATTCTTTATCCTCAAAACGTTCATATCAGCTTGAGCTGACGCCGGACAGGGTTCTTTGGAAGTGTCTCAGCTGTAACGCCTCCTGCCGAGATATACCCAATTCTTTCAAACCCCTCTGCCAATTCATCCAAACCCAACACTATTCCACTCACTTGAGTCTCTCCTCGTTTGTACAACCAGAGGATCCATGCCTTCGCATGGAACGTAGATGGATCCTTTTGGTACTCCACTCGACTGTCTGCGGTTGCTCTTTTCGCGAAGCCGTATTCCTCAGCCAACAAACAGTCCTCGTAGAATTCGACCGTCAAGTCGCTTTCCTCATCCTCAGGACCAAAATCCAACCCGTACCTGACCCCACGGTTCGGTGAGCTCTGGCAGGTCAGCGTAGCCTCAAAGATAGGAGCTTCCAGCAAGATGTATCCGCTCCGAACTCGTCCAAATGGAGCTTTCTCAGAGCGATCACAAAACGCTTCCAGAACTTTAGGCTTAAAGTCGGGTTCGAGCTCTTCTCCGAGCCGGGACCTAAATTCCACCGTCGTAGCTTGAGACAGAGAGGCCCATGACCATGACGGTGCAATATATTGCCCCTCGATGCACCGAACAGGTTGGTAACCTTGCAGTCGCGCAGTAGACCAGGCCAAGCCATGGGGCAAATGAGCCTCCCAGATGCCCGCAAAGTACCGGCCTTGAAATAAAGGGGCCAAAGATGCCGCTATTCCACTGAAAGCGGGCAGTTTGTCAAGGTCGTAGGTTATCGCGCGCGTCGAGTACATGCCCACGAGGGACTCCCATACCAAACTTGCCCCGTCTCTTCGCTCTTCATCTGATGCCTCCAAGTTGTGAAGTGCGTAAATCGCTCGCCGAATATTCCGGTCCGAAATACCCAGCACTCGAGACGAATCGCGATGCACTATCGTGCTCTGGCACTCCCAAATGATATCGGACAGAGCGAAGCGAACAATTCTCCGAGACAAAACGGACTCTTGAAGAGTCCAAGCCCGAGTAGGGAGAATGTTGTAGCCGCCTTTCCAGTAATTGTAGGGTCCTCGGAAGAAGGCTTCATTCGAGAAATGCTCCTGGAAGGAGAAAGTCAACGGGTGACCGTCCTGATCAGGCGCTGAATAGATCATTCGCTGCCACCTTTCAGGGCTCTCTTGAAGGAAAGGAATTGTTCCGTCCATCGAGGACTCTGCAGCGACAGTGAGGTGTGCTTGGGAGTAGTAGTCTGCCATCTTGGCTGATTCGATCTCCCAATCACCTGCATCGTCTTGGATGATACACAGGGAGTCAATCCATACGTATTGAACTCCAAGTTGTTTGCTAAGCCAGATGGTATCCCTAAAGACACAAGAAAGTTCCGACTCGGGAACCGATGCTCTCATCTGTGATATCGTGTCCTGAGTTGTCCGGATCGGTTGTCGACTGGGGGGGCCCCAGCAATGGCTCAGAGCAACGTAGTCACCAGTTTCGCCTGACCGAGGCTCATAAAGACTCAATGACTCGTCTTCAGGGTTGATTCGAATGACTCTTGTCGGCAGTAGAGGCTTGTGCTCGGAGTGGCAACGGTGGTGGTCGCCTTGTCCCGCTTCACAAGTTTGAAGCAAGTCTTTTACAAACTGGATACTCTCCTCCGATTTGGGACTCCAGTGTGCATTGTGAAACTTTCTCATCGTCAGAGATTGAGGAATCTCAGACTGTGTTTGATCGAGGTCAGTAGAGCTCATGGACATCAGAAGGTGTTGACTAACCTCAACTGCTGGATAAATATGCACTTCCCTATAAAAATAGGTGTCGCCTTTCTCATCGCGCTTTCTAAATTGCATATTCCATGTGCATTGTGCTAGAGCAGTGCCATCAGATTTGGGGTCAAGCCAAATCCCATTGGATTGTGTCCCTTCCTGGTTGACCGGCTCAAACTCGTCATACTCGGCCAACAGAGATGACTCTAACCGTAGGAAAATCGCCTTGAGCAATGAACAGCGAGGACATTCGTCCCGGAGGCTATCGACATAGATGTTGTATAGATTGAACATCCGGTCAATTGGACTAGCTCTTGGGTTGGTCTCGACGGGCTGGAAATCGTGACAGATGTCACAAGGCGATGACACCGCGCGAGACTCAGAGCTCGGGGGGTCCACTTGAACAACCATAGTGGGCAAATAGAATAAGAATTATTAACTCGTACAACATAAAGATGATGGTTTACGGCCGAAGATTGTGAGTGAACTCATCCAGTTTTGTATTCCGACACTGGCCATCCCTCACTTGGCCTTTAGGCGCGCGCTTCGTTGCAGGATAGTTATGCGACCCGGTGGGCCGGCCCCTGCCGCTCTTGCTACGTCTAACTGCATAAACGACAAGGATCAGGGGTTCCGGTCGAGACCCCCTGGATTGCTTCTCTCTCGGTATTGGGGAGTATTTGGGGACATCAGTGTCCCCAGTTCACTCGACCCATGTTTTCCAGGCTTGTGTTATCGCAGCTAAGCGCTTTTTACGGCGGCTAACGATGTAATGAACTTATCGACCCCAAGTCGACATTTTGCCCCTCAGCTCAGACATGATAGAGCTGAGACCGATTCGAGACGATCCATCCACGCGTGTCATTATGGGGTCCGTTAATTTTCGAATTTCCCACAGCCCTGGAGAAGAGTTTCATAACCATTGCTGCGCCACCTCACCCTTTATAATATCGATGCCTCGTGTTGTATGATTCTTCACTGATGGGTAATTAAGAAGCCCAACTACTTGATACCTCACAGAGTGTAAAGATGATTGTCCTATCCCCATAATATAGGTTCCCGATGCTCCAAGCTCGATACTAAATCATCCCCCGCTTGTCAACCATGTCCACGGGCGCATACAATGAGTCAGCTCTACACTATGAAGCGAAGTGCATTACAATCTTCATCTTCAATATCCGCACAATAACGGGCAGGGTCTGCAGTGTAACAATACACATCAAGAAATCACTACCCTTTTCAAGTTCCTCCGTCTTATGCAACTAGACCATACCTCATCCCTTAGCTACCCAGTAAGCTAAGCCGATACGCCTTGAAAAAAGCCTCAGGCTCAGCCATCCAATCGTGGCGCAGAGTGGAGTGTTACCTATCAACGCCCGTCACCTCATTTGCGTCACAGCGACCCCATTACTCCCAGTTAGAACATAACTCTCCATCACCCCATTCTGATAACTCAGCTTCAATTACCTATCTCTATCACTACTATATCATTTTAAACCAATAATGCCGACAACGAAAAAAACCAACAACGAGGCCACCGGGCCTCAACGTGCGAGCGAATTCAACGACGCGCTTCAAGCCGTGCCAGGACAGCTCGCCATGATGCACGTGTTGCAGTACTCATACATGGCACAGGTACGCCCTCTCAATGGGGACTAAATCACTGAAATCTTATCGATAAATGAGTAGACTACACTTCGGAAGTGCGACTTTGAGGAGCTGATCGAGGCGTCCCAAGAGGCGGGCAAGATCCTGCATGAATGCGGTTCACCGATTGACTGCACAGGGAGTCAAACTTGGCCTGAGGATGCGGAAAGGGTCAACAACCAGATCAAGGAGAAATACGGCGAGTTTCCAGCTGTTGTCGACGGATTTAAGAAGCACGTTGAGCATGCTCGGGCCGCGATCGCAGCGAGCAGGTGATAGACCCAGGAGTCAAGCGAGAAAGAGGGGGGATGAAATGAATATCAGAATGAATAATATGGCTTAATGAGATTGAGTTTCAACAGTAATCACCGAAGAAATATTATGGGTAAGTGTAGAAAAGCCTGGTCGTTGGTTCTGTCGAGATGAAGATTCTTGACTCAAGCCTAACACGCATTCATCCACCCCACGTGTGATGGCTCTTAGAACCCAATTCGGGCTGACAGCTGTAATCCATTACCTAGACAGGTGTAGCAAAATTATTTCAGTATATTTAATGGAAAAGAGTAAAACTGAGAGTAGTTTAAATAGCCCCTTCTTGAGGGAATTTTGGAGAACAACACCCAACTCGTCTCGAAAAGGAAGAAAAAGATGAAATCGAGGCGGCTCTAGGGTATGCTTCCGTGGCTGAACGAGCTTACGCACCGCCACAACCACACCAACCACCACACCAGCCACACCCGCAAGGCAGCCCAGCTTTCCATCCCCAAACCGCCAGCTATCCTTCCAACTGTCCTCTCGAAAACAAAAAGACCAACAACCTTCGCCTCCCCCCCGCAAACCTCCACCCTTCCCTCCTCCCTAAAGCGCATAGTCACAATCGCATACGCGCAATGTCAAACTACTATTCCAACCAACAACCGCAGTACCCAGGCGCCGGCCCCTCGGCAGCCCAGAACCTTCAATTCTTCCCTTCGCAGTACGGTCCTGCCACAGGGGGCACTGGCACACCGCAGCCCGGCGGCGCATATGGGTATGGAAACCAGCAGGCAGGATTCGCCGGTACACCTGGTGCGCAGGGCTTCTCGGGCGCTGGGTATGGTGCGCAGGGTGTTTCGGGTCGACTTGGTGAACAGGGAGGGTTGAGGACTGGGTGGGTGGCTGCTTTCTCGTCCGAGGGGTATGATGGGGAGCCGCCTTTGTTGGAGGAGTTGGGTGTCAATTTTGGTCATATTCAAGCAAAGGTGAGTTGTTATGCGCTGTTGCTCATGATGCGCTGAAGCTGACTTGTGAAAGACACTCGCCGTGTTGAACCCCTTCAGGCGCATCGATTCGCACCTCATGGACGATTCCGATCTCGCAGGCCCTCTCATCTTCTTCCTCCTCTTCGGCTTCATCCTGCTCTTCTCAGGAAAGGTCCACTTCGGCTATATCTACGGTCTCGCCGCCTTGGGCTCCGTGTCCCTCCACTTAATCCTCTCCCTCATGTCGCCCTCCGACGCCGGCCAGCCCCAACAGCCAAGCTACCCACAGTACAACAGCGAACCCTCGGCACCTGCTCCTCCGCCAGGACAGCAGGGCGGTCACTTCTCTGCGACTTTGACATACCCCCGAAGCGCGAGCGTGTTGGGATACTGCTTGTTGCCTCTTGTGGCGACTAGCTTGTTTGGCATCGTCATGCCTATGGATACACCTATTGGCATTGTGTTTACGACAGCTGCCATTATGTGGTGCACATACAGCGCAAGCGGCATGTTCTGTGTGGTAGGACGAATGAAGGGCATGAGGGGTCTTGTCGCGTACCCCTTGGGTCTGTTCTACGTCGGCTTTGGCATCATGGGCATCTTTAGCAGCCGAGGGAGCGGATCACTGTCCAACGCTGCTGCTAAGCTCAACGGCTGAAGGACTATTTAACCACAAGCCCTACACTCTACCCAACGACAGGAGGCTGGACGGCGCAGACTCGCATCCTCGCCGACCGTGACTCCAATGATGCTGTACATGATTACGCCCTGGAAGCGGCCCAAGGCAAACGACGGGGGGGACAAAGGCGTTTGAGAGGGACGGCCGAGATAGGGGACACTTCGAGTTATACGGAAATGAAATGAGGAACCACTTGCCCCTTTGTATTAGAATAATACTTTTCTTTTTTTCTTGTTGTACGTCACGAACCCACCAAAAGAAGGCAAAGGCTGGTTTTATCAGGAGAAGGAAACCTTGATAGCGTTTGAGAGGGAAGAAAACTCTCTAAATTTAAGAAAAAAAAAGCCATTGAAATATGCAACAAGCGTCGCATCGAAATCTATATATGACACAGTCCGCGTGCAAAAAAAAGCAGTAACAAACAACGTAAAAGCATGTCCCCATCGTATCACTTTTTGTTCACAGGAATCCGCCCGTCCGATTCCCAAGTCCGTTTAACCCGCCCTCCCTAATGCGGTCCAAGAAAGTACAATTGTTGATCAACAAAACGCTGCTGCTCATCATCTGCAGCGCATTATTAAAGGGCTGATGTTGAAAGATCCATCACGAGGAAAAAGCGTCAAAAACCACCGCTTGTTTGTTTCGTACCGGCATAGCAGCCTCCCACACATCGAAAATCATCTAGGCTTTCTTGCCTCCATCGTTCTCCTTGTCATCGTGGTCGTGGACGCCATTTGCCTTGACGCCGTTTGTCTTGGGGGTCTCGTCGGACTCGCCAAAGACGACAGAGTACTGGCCTCCAGCACCGGCGCCGATAATCTTCTTGCCACGGATGGCGGTGTTGTCGATCAAAGTAGGAGTGTGGATATCGTCGATGGTGCCCTGACCGGTCTGGTAGTTGCTCGAGAAGCCCCAGGAAAAGACCTTGCCCTCGGAGGTGATAGCAAAGCTATTGTCGGTACCGGCAGCGACAGAGACGGTTTCCTTGACGTCTGTGATTTGTTAGCAACCTGTATTTCAGTGTATGGAACAGTACATACCGGGCTGGACAGTGGGCTTAAACAGGATACGGGCGTTGCCTCGCTCGTCGTAAATGGCGATATCCTCGTTCAGCTTGTCAAACTCGAAGCCGACCTGGTAACCGTCGACACGGCCCCAGGTGAAGAGCTCACCATCCTCGGCACAAGCCAGAGAGTGATGCTCGCCACCATCGATATCAGTAATGTTGTAGTCCTCAAGAGACGTAAGCTTGGCAGGTCGAAGGATGACGGCATCATCCTCGCCAGCGTTGGACTCGATGCCAATTTCGCCAAAGTTGTTCAGACCCCAACCGTAGACAGAGCCCTTGTTGTCAATGGCAAAGCTGTGGTAGGAGCCACATGCAATCTTGACAATCTTGCCTCGGGGCAGACCGACGCCCTGGGGAGTAAGCGAAGACATCTTGTTGCGCTCGATGATGCGTCGTCCGAGCTGGTTCTGCTGGCCGCAACCCCAGGCAACGACGTTGCCCTTGGTGTCGAGGGCGAGGATGTGGTTGGAACCGGCGGCGAGGGCGGTGATCTTCTTGAGTGTGGGGACGAGGACGGGAGTCGATTGAACCTTGACGGTCTCTGAGAAGCCGAGGATACCATCGCTGGATCGGAAAGTACCCCAGCCATAGACGCGGCCATCCTCGGTGAGGGCAAAACTGGCGCTGTCACTGGCAACGACCTGGACGAACTTGGTGCCAGCGGCAAAGTGGTCATCGGAAACAGCAGTAGGTGTGCTCTCCTTGGGGTTGATGCCAGTGTCGTCCTCATCCTCGGAATCAGAGTCCTCCTCCTTGTCCATGTCGCGAAGGCCGCCATCCCAGTTGGTGTCTCGTCCGAGAGCACCCTGGTCGTTGACACCCCAGGTCAGGATCTTGTTATCGTGGGTCAACGCGACCGCGTGCATGCCACCGCAGGAGATCTGGACGACGCCAGTGTTGGCGGCAGAGAGGTTATCGTTGAGTCGGGGACGCTTCACATCGATGGGCTTCTTGTTGTTGACGCGCTTGCTGCCGAGACCAAGCTCGCCAGACGAGCCCTCGCCAAAAACGTAGACATCGAGGATCTGGGTGGGCGCGTCGTTAATCTTCTTTCCGATCTCGGGATGAGCCTCCTTCTTCTCCTTCTTGGGAGCAGCTTTCTTGGGGGCGGCCTTCTTGGGGGCAGGCTTCTCGTCTTCGGGCTCCTCGGTCTTGGCCCTCTTGGTGGTCTTTGCCTTTGTGGCGGCAGGCTTAGCAGCGGGCTTCGCGGCGGCGGCGGGTTTGGCAACAGCAGCCTTGGGCTTCGCGGTAGCCTTGGCCTTGGTGGAGGGCTTCACAGCGGGCTTGACGGCGCGTTCTGTGGTCTTGGACTTCTTGGTCTTGCGCGTGTCGGCCTCAGACTCGGCTTCTGTCTCCTCGTCGCGGGCCTTTCGCTTCTTGGACGCGCCATTGGTGGCAGGCTCCTCCTTCTTCTTGGTGGGAGCGGCAGCAGCGGCCTTGGCGGGCTTAGTAGCCTTCTTAACGGCAGTGGATGTAGTGGACGTCTTCTTTGTCGACGCGGCCGTCTTGCTGACGGGTGCTTTGGTTCGAGGGGCCATCGCGTCCTTGTGTGATGCGGTGGGTACCCGACGCGCTGAAAAGGATGGTAAAAAGGTGGTTTGGCGCAGAGATTGATGTGAAACACGTGCTTGGGAAGCAATACCAAAAACCTGCAGAGCTTCCTTTGCGCGCAGGTAAAAGAAAGTCGATGATGATGAAAGATGAGAGAAGCTGTGGTAGAGCGCGAAGCAAAGCAGGTGGTGCTTTTTTTTTCTCTCTTCCTTTTAGGTGTGATCTGACCACGCTGAGTGTGGATGACCTGAGCAGGGATCAGCAGATGCCAATCTGGGCTTACAGGGGGTTCTAGGCCTGAAATGGGATTCACCGCCCGGAAGCTCCCACTAAGAAATGTCCGGCAGAATAAAATTTAGTGCAATTGAGCTTCGGGCGGTGACGGAGCTTGTCGCGTCTTGTCGTGAGGCGACCCATTCCATTGGGACACGGATAATTCAGTGCAACAATAACCACGAACCGCAGGGGTTGGGTTTTGTTGATCCTTGTTTTTGATGATTTTTCTGTTTTCGTCTGTTGTTTTTGCGCCTCTGGGAACCTGCAAACCTTCAACTCCCCAAACTCCTCAAACAGGAACCTTCGGGTCAAATACTTCCTCTTTCGGAGGAGCATCGCGCCAGCTGCAGTTCATCCCTTCTCACGCGTTTTGCCAACAAAGTACAATGTCATTGTTTGTGATTGATTCTCAA
>JAPFTB010000533.1:0-15312 GCA_030779245.1 Fusarium sp. MBC 438
ATCTAATATACTAGGTATATATTAGCTTATATACCTTTTTATTTATTATTACCCCTTATAGTACCTTATATAAATATTTAAAGTTAGGATTCTTAATATTTTATAAATACCTTAGGCTATAATAACTAAGTTATACTAAGAAAAACTTCTTAGTAAATCATTATTAGGCTATTTATTTAGCCTTTATTTAATCTTATTTAAGTTATAGAGAATTAGGGTTAAAGAGCTCTTTTAAATAGGATTTATTAACTTAATTAATATCTCTATCTATATAAGTAAAGTGTCCTTAGCAGAGCTAAAAGCTATCTCGCTAGACTACTAGTAGTATAGGCTAGGGACCTAATATAATATATTAATAATAGGCGGCATTAGTTATTGGATTAAGTAGGTATATAAAGGAGGATAAATTTTTATAAACCAAGCCGCATAAAGCCGGCTATATCTTTCACCGAGCGGCCCACAAAGGGGGCTATGCTCGGCCAATTGGAGGGCGTGACGCTACGTCATAGCTAAACCTAGGAATCCACTGCGCTATACGCTAGTTATACGGGATAGGTAGTCCACCTTTGCTGGCAAAGGGAGTCTTTAAGCCTGTCCGATTTGCTGTGGAATGGCGGCGTTCTAGAGGAAGTTGAGAATACACCACACACACTAAAAGATGCAAAGAAATCTCATAACTAAGAAAGGCGCTTTCTGTGTTTTGTTGTATTGTGTTATGTTGCGTCTGCTTAGCTGGCGCCTTGTCATGTCATGCCCAGTCAAGGAGTCGGTATCTGGCCGATCCTAGACATTGCATGTGACCTGATGGCTAATTATGACAACTATTCGTCTCAAAGACTGACAATTAGCCTAGTGGAGTTGCTACGGGGGTCCACTGTAGCCGAGGAGTGATGAACGAGTTAAATTGTGGCACTTTTTCCGCAAGAGCCTATGATCGAGGACTGTAGAAAAAAGGCATAAACTAAGATAAAATGTAATAGAACTACAAGGAATGATGTCTTTACGGCATGAGCAGCTCTCAGGCGGCTCTTTGGGTCGTTTCGTGGGCCAGGCTGGATGCACATTGCAGTTCTACCACCAAGCGGCTCCCCCTCCCAGCTCAGGAGTTAGGGTCTATCAGCCATCGAAAATTTACGGCAGTGCCAGTATTTTCGTTTTTTGGAGGCTTATAAACGTCCAATTACTTCCAAAGGGTGGCATGGGCTATATGAACTCACCTATATCGCAGCCCGTCCAGGTTGATACAATTGCTGGGATACACATGATACGGCTATCATTGGACAAAGTTACAAACAAAGTCATCATTGAGACTTGCAGGCTCAATCCAATCTACCATTTCTAATGACTTCGAATGTCTGGTATACAATAGCAAAATCCACCCTGTGGATTAAACTGCTTCTTAGGCTGTGATGAACCCTCTCAACGCCGACCAGGGTGCTCGCCAATCAAGGCGGTTCGGATAACCCAGGACAGTAAGAATCACAGCCGAAAGCACAATCAACTTGGTAGCCGTGGACGTGTTGTAGACTCGACGGGCGAGAGTGTAAAGCGGCCACAATGGACTCCCTCCGGTCAACTCAAAATCTACCCAGTTGGGTGTGAATGTGGCCCACCAGAACGAGCGAGCCAGACCTGGCCACGACGCGGCATTGCGCCCATATTTTCCAATATACCAGTTAGAGCAGTCACCCGCAAATACGGTATTGGTGAGCTGGTGATGGATGGCGTTGGTGGTGCGGTCCTCGGCGGCCTGCTTGACCTCGACGATGGCGGCGCGGCGTGAGAGAATGGGCTCGAAGAGGGACTTGACAGCGTAGGCCACCTGCGTCTCACACGCAAAAAGGGCCGAGTTGTTGGCAGGGAATGTGTTGGGTCCAAAAAGAATGCCCAGGTTCGGGAAATTGTGCACATGGGTGCCTAGGTAAGCCTGTGCGCCGCGGCACTGCTTCCACTGGTCGTGGAGGGAAACTCCATTCGATCCGACAATGTGCATGGGCGTCAAGAATTCGGACACCTGGAAGCCGGTGGCTAGGATAATGATGTCGTATTCATCCTCCTTGCCAGACGAGCTGATGATGCCAGTCTCAGTCATCTCCCGGATGCCCTCTGGTATCAGCTCCACGTTGTCTCGGTTCAGGCTGTCCAAGTAACCAGGATCAAAGATGCGGCGCTTGCAGCCCAGTGGGAACTTGGGAATGATATGTTTAGCGTAGACATCGGGCACCTTGGACCGGATGTATGCCTTGGACTCCTCCTCCTTCTCATGCCTCGCCTTGAGACCCTTCTTCGTGGAGAAGTACGTCGTGGTTTCCTCGTCTGCCTCTAGAAAGATTGCCAGCCGATGGGAGAGCTGGTAGAGAGGCATCCAGCGGTTCAGAAACCTCTCCAGCGACGTGTAGTTCCTGTTTGGCCGATCGTGGAACCACTGCCCGCTGCGGGCATACTGCTTGACGACGGCGGCATCTTTGGCCATGGCGGGGACGACCTGCGCCGCACTGCATCCGTTGCCGATGACGGCCACGCGCTTGTCTTTCCAGGAGACGTTGTGGTTCCAGCGCGCCGTGTGGAACATGTGGCCCGCAAACTTGTCCATGCCCTGGAACCTGACGTCGCGCGGGAAGGAAATGGCGCCGACAGCCGAGATGAGAATGGTTGCTGTTCTGGTGTACTCGATTCCAGTGCGCAAGTCCTTGAGGTTGACAATCCAGTGCGAATTCTCCTTGTCCCACTCCGAGCCCACGCATTCGACGGACTCGTGAATGTGCTTTCGGATGTCGAACTTGTCGACCGTGTCCTCCATGTCTGCTCGTATTTCGTCAGGGGCAGATCCGCGTCGGAGATTCTCGAGGTGACTTACACTGAAGGATCTCGGGCTGTTCGCAGAGCTCCTTGGACCAGTTCGGGTTCGGGTTGAAGCTGAAGGAGTACAAATTTGACTTTAGATCGCAACCACTGCTTTGTGGTCAACATACTGATTTAGCAAGAACAAGGCTCCAACTTTAGCTCACCATCCTGGGTATGTGTTGGTCCTCCATGTCCCGCCTGGACCGTCCAGCTTGTCGTACATTATGAAGTCATGAAAGTTGAGATCATGCTTCAGGCGGTACGCCATGGAAATGCCAGCAGGGCCGGCACCCACAATGATGGCGTTGATAGAAGGCATGCTGGAGGAGGTTTGCCTTTCTTTGGAAACGAGTATCCGTGAAGAGAAGAGGAAAGATGTCGTTGCTCAAAGAGAGCGGGTTTGAAGAGTATCACTATTCGTTCAACTATGTGGTAGATGGCGCGCAGTGGTCTAGGCCAACAACAAATGAGTACCGTCGGTCAGCTAATGCACCTTTAGACCCTGTATCTCGGATCAGTATCGGCGACTTTGAATTCATACCTTCGTCGGTCGTGCAGTCGCATGAAGGATCCCGTGCCCTCTGGAATTGGCCTTCCGGGGCTCTAATGGTGGTCGGGCTAAGGGTTCCGCGGCGAGACAAACCCCCGGTTTTCATCCAACACTCCGGAAATAGTGGAGAAAGACCGGGCAACGCTTCCTCGGATCTAGGACATTCGGACTCAGGCGATGAGATATGTGCGAGGGGGGTCCAGCGGCTCAAATCCGACAATAGTCACAGCCTTGAACAGCAGGTGATCCATCATTCCATAGGTACCAACAAACATGACACAACCAGCGCAAACCAAATCAACAGGCCAGTTCCTGCATGCAGCCAAGGACATCCGCGTAGAATCGCGAGACCTGTCCCCTCCAGGACCCGACGAAGTGCAAGTCGCCATCCGCTCCACGACACTCTGCGGCTCAGACTTGCACTACTACGGCCACTTTCGAAATGGATCAATCCTCGTCCGCGAGCCCCTTTGCCTAGGCCACGAGTCTGCAGGTGAAATTGTCGCGCTCGGTGGCCGGGTGCATGCCGAGAATCAGTCCCTGCGCATTGGGGATCGCGTGGCACTCGAGGTCGGCGTGCCTTGCGGCCAGTGTGAGCTCTGCGCTTCAGGACGTTACAACATCTGTCCTGAACTGCGGTTCCGCAGCTCCGGGTCCAAGTTTCCACATTATCAGGGCACTCTGCAGCAGTATGTCAACCATCCGGCGAGCTGGGTGCATCCTCTCCCCGCGGACCTCGAGTATGACATAGGGGCGCTGCTAGAGCCTCTTGCCGTTGCCGTGCAAGCTGTGCGACGGGCGAAGAAGGTCAATACCACGTTTGACTTGGACAATATCCTCATCTTCGGCGCTGGCGCCGTTGGGCTCCTAACAGCCGTGGCGGCACAGGCGGCTGGGGCTGTGAACATTGTCATGGCTGACATTGACAAGGGCAGGCTGAGCTTCGCCAATGAGCAAGGGTTTGCCTCCAACACATATCTAGTCGAGCCCAAGAGGTCTGAATCCGTTGAGGCAGCAATGGACGTGGCAAAGGCCACAGCGCAGGACATTGGAAACCTCCAGTGGCCCAACGGGCGACACATATCAAAGTTGAATGTAGTCTTTGAGTGCACAGGCGTTGAGTCCTGCGTCCAAGCGTCAATCTATGTGAGCAGCCACAGCCAAGGGCCCTCGTGAAAAGACAATGGCTAATGTGATGCAGGCCGCCCGGTCGGGAGGTTGTGTGGTGACGGCGGGCCTAGGTGTCCCCAACATCATGCTGCCTATTTCTGAGGCCACAGCGAGGGAAATCACGGTGGTGCCTACATGGCGGTATGCCCAGACGTATGCCGAGGCGGCTCAGATCGCACAGGACTCGGTCACGGGGGCAGAAAGGTGTGGGCGGAAACTGCCAGATATTCGTCGCTTGGTCACCCACCACTTCCAAGGACTCGAGGGCGTCCCTCAAGCGTTTGAGCTGGCTGGATCCGCAAGTGATGCAAAAGGCAATCTGGTGATCAAAACTGTAGTCAACTTTGAATAGAGTCAACCACATAAAGATTTATTTGGTGAATTTGTTTGTCTGTGTATGCAAAAGGAACAGGCATTGCACGGATCATTAAGGGTATGGTACGACAGGCCGTGTGGGGAATTAAGATTAGCTAGGCCCGTGCGGGTCTGAGCGTTACGGATCAATTCCTCCGCTTAGATCCTATTGGACGAGTTAAGACTCTAATTGTGGGTCCCTCTTTCTGGATAAATCTGGGGTATTTTGACCCCCTTTCCTTTGTACGTAGAAGAACAAGGCTCTTTCAACCCCATTTTCTATGCTTGCTGCTGTTAAACGCGCTCTGTTTAATAGACGGCTACAGAACATTGCCATTGGAATCAATATAAGGGAATTTTACTAGATATATGTTTTTTGGAGTCAAGCCTGAAAGTCAGGATCATGAGAAGCGCATAATTCGCTTCTGTAGGGTAGTTGAATTGCCCTTTCATGATGATCTCTGGGCGGACTCTGGACGAACTACTCCTTGTCGTGGTAGTACGTGTATGGCGAGCACTGTCACGGGGCGTTGATTCTTTAAACAGTATGGCTCAGTCATATGACGAAGACCGGTTTATATTCCGCAGACGTACACGCAGATCACTATTCACATCACCTCAAAGCTGCCTCCACCCAACCACCCTAGCATCCCTTCCTGCCAGAAACTCTAAATAGCTCCTAACTTTCGACTCTATGCCTTTGGTATCCAAGCCAAACCGATCGTAGTTGCTTAGATTTGAGGCCGAGTACCCGTAACCGGTCATGCCAATACTGGCCGTAGCATACTTGGCCCACCCCGTAGCCACGTACTCCTCAACACTGATAACAGGCGTTCCATCGTGTGGAAAGACTTCCTCCTTGTACGAATCCTCCTGCCTGTCAAACAGACCGAAGCTTGGAAAGCTGACCACGCGGGTAGAGACCCCAGAGGACATCAGCCTCTCTGCCGCAGCCACAGCATAGTGCAGATTGGTGCCGCAGCTCGTCAACGTCACGCTAGTATTGGGAGTATCAATGATAACGTAGGCGCCCCGGAAGACCTTGTGACGATCCGTGGCCGGGACGTTGCCGACGGGATCACGGGCAAGAGACAGGAGAGTAGGCCCGTGATTATTTGACAGGGCCAGGATCCAGGCACCCATGAGCTCCTCGGCATCGCACGGACGAATATACAGGACGTTGGGCATGGCGCGGTAAAGCGAGTCCACCTCGACCGGCTGGTGTGTCGGGCCATTCTGACCCTCGGCGAAGGAGTCGTGCGTGGCGCAGTGGATGACGGGTAGGTGGCTCAATGCGCCCATCCTGACGCCAGGGACAGCCTGTAATCATGATTGTTCAGTCAACTATCCATTACATTGCTGGGGGATATGTTGGTCGAGTTGAGACTTACATAGAGATAGAATATAAGAAACGTGGCGGTCAGGGGTATGAATGTTCCCGGGTTATAAGCCGCGATGCCATTCGAAATAGCAGTCATGGCGTGCTCGCGGATGCCGTACCTGATATAACGACCGCGGAAGCTAACGCTGGGATGAAAGACATCATCGGCCGTGTAAGCAAACTTGTTGGAGTTGACTAGATCTGCGCCCCCTCCACACAACGCTAGGTTGGTAGCCCATAACTTCTCGATAAGCACGCCATTAGCTTCGCGAGTGGCTTTGTTCTGAAATTGTTTGCTGTCCATATCTTGAAGGACGTCCAGCCACTTGCTGCCGTAGTCGCCTGAGGTGGCGGCCGAGAATTGCGTTGCTAGATCAGGATGGGCCTCTCTGTACTTCTTGACCAAATCATTCCACTGGTCCTCGAGCTTCTCGCCATGCACCTTGCGCTCTCGGAAGTAGGAAAGTGCTTGAGGGGGGATTTGGTGCGTGGTATTGGGGTCTTGGCCAGCGACGCGCTTCGAGGTCTCGATGCTCTCCTTGTCGAACGCACCGTGATGGGCGTTAAAGGTGCCTGCTACGCTCGTTCCGAGGCCGATGACGGTGTGGACATTGATGAAAGTTGGCTTGCCCGCGTGAACCTTGGCCAGCTTGAAGGCGGCGACTATGCTTTGCACGTCGTAGGACCCGTCGAGGACATCGAGTACATGCCATCCACATGCACGCATCTTGGCGTTAACGTCTTCCGTATTGATCCAATCAAGAGGCCCATCACAGGTAACCTGATTGTTATCATATATGAGGACGAGGTTGTCTAGGCCCAAGCTTCCGGCGAGCGAGATGGCTTCAAGGGCTACGCCCTCCATAAGACAGCCATCGCCCGTCATGCAGTAGACCCGTGACTGTACCAGATCAAAGTCTGGCTTGTTGAAGCGAGCCGCTAGGTTCTTGGAGGCTATGGCGAGGCCGACAGCGTTGGCAATGCCCTGGCCGAGGGGGCCCGTAGTCACCTCCACGCCCGGCACCTCGATCTCGGGGTGCGCGTGGCAGATGGTCGTGTACCCGTCCGTCTTGGCACTTCCGTAGCCCTTGATCTCGCTCATGGTCCAATTGTCGAACCCGGTGAGGTGGTTTAAGGCGTACAGAAACATGGCCGTATGGCCGTTGGAGAGGACGAATCGGTCGCGGTCAAACCACGCTGGGTTGCTGGGATTGTATCGCATGACGTGCTTGTACAACGCGACACCAATGGCGGCCATGCCGATGGCAGAGCCTCCGTGACCACCGCCATTCTGGTTGCAGATGTCGAAGATGAAGTTGCGGAGGGCGAGCACGGCGTGGTCGTCATCGTCCAGATCAGCGCGCCAGCCTTGGACTTGGGCTTGAATGGGCTTCGTGCTCGTTCCGTTGGTGATGGCCATGGCAGCAGTGACTTGGATGTGAAAGTTGTTGTGTTATTGTGGCAGCCTACTGGTAAGGCGGTGCATCGACAGTTGTGCGAGTCCGTAACAAATCTAGTCTGAACCTAGGATAATAATTATTGATTAATCTCATATTGGACTTGCAAGTCTAACCTCCCCCCGGCTACAATAACAGCAACGCGGACAAGAAACTCGGTAGTCCGAATCCGTGAGCTAGAGCCGGGTTCCACCGGTGAGAGTTCGGAGCCTTCCAAGCCCCGGAACTCTCGGGGCGTACCCCACCGTTCCCCGATTCGGCGCGGATAAATGTGGGGATCGGGCAGACAATTCCGAGCGGAGACTGCACGTCGGCTCGATGCATCATAGACTTCACAGTACTTAGGTGATGCCCAAATGCTGGTAACGAACAAGATTGGCAGCACTCACGCAAGACCCTGTCATCCATCATTGAATTCCCACCTCCCATTTCTCGATCTCGTCGCTGGGTGATCCCTTGTTAGAATCTCATTAGACAAGATGTCGGCTACTGTTGAAGATACCAGCAAGTACCTCAGGCACTCGGTGTACGATCTGCTGTCGCTTAAAGGTCGCGTCACGGTCATCACAGGCGGTGCTCGCGGTCTGGGCCTGGCTTTCACGCTGGCTGTGGCCGAGGTGGGCGGGAGCGTGGCCATCCTGGACGCAGCAGACAAGCCCCACGACGATTATTACGAGATTGGGAAGAGGCATCCTGAGGTGAAGCTGGGATACTACAAGTACGTCTCGCCGTGAATCCCCGGGCAACAAAGTGCATTCAACTCACACTCCATGTGTTCATCACAGGACGGATGTCACCGACTATGATCTGCTGAAATCGACATTCGACCAGGTCGTTAAGGACTTTGGTCGCATCGATGGATTAGTGACAGCAGCCGGCGTCTGTCCAGACCAGCCCTTCCTGGAGAGGGACCCTGCATCCGTGGCGCGAACTTTCAACATCAACGTCAACGGCACATACTACGCTGCCCAGCTCGCCGCTGCTCAGATGGTCAAGCAGGAGGCCACTGAGGCTAATCCGCGCGGCGGCTCCATCGTCCTCATTGCGTCTATTGCCGCGTACGTGGCTAGCAAGGGCCAGACCACCAGCGACTACTGTTCTAGTAAGGGTGCCGTCGTGGCGCTAGCTAAAGCCCTAGGTGTCGAGCTGGCGGCCTTTGGGATCCGTGTTAACAGTATCTCGCCGGGGTACATGCTGACGGACATGACCAAAGAGCTTGCTGTCAAGTACCCCTGGCTCGGAGACATTATGAGGAACGAGCCACCCATGCGTCGCATTGGCGACAGGACTGACCTTAAGACGCCGATTGTGTACCTATTGTCAAACGCTAGTGCGTACCACACCTCGGACGATATTCTGATTACTGGGGGTATCCACGCGGGAAGACTTATGTAAATCATAGCCGCAGGGGGTAAATGAACAAAGAAAGATGAGGCGTGTTGCCTTCTAAATTAGTCCATTCTTGAGATGCCCGGGTTCATCGACAGCAGAAATTCTTCACATCGAGTTGACATGCCAGCGTGGTCGTATTAATACCTGACACGGTCTTTTGGCTTAGTTAACCCATCAAGGGCCGGGCTTCAACTATAACAGAGAACACATTATCAACACATCATAGCATCATATCCCGATGCCAATGTAATAGCCCCCCCCCCCTGTTTTGGGTCTTTTTGCTGCCTATGGACTATAGTAAAATACTCATACCTAGCTAAGTCATAAAATGTTAAATCTCTCAGGCGATATTTAATCACTCTAACCTCCGTACGAAAAATAAGAGAGAACTATCCCTTTTTACCTTGTAAAGATTCCAGGGATTTCTCAACACGATGCAATAAACAATAATCACTGCTAGAGTGAGCCAACCTGTCAGGAAGATCCGTTCGGTCGGAGCTGGAATACAGCGTCTCGGCGAGTTGCTAACTTTGATTGGCACACATCAACTTTGAACACAATGTGACAATGTAATTCCTGATATGATGGTCCAACACAAGGGGCACTGTGTGTTCCACTCCTACTGCCACACTAGTTGTGTGCTCACTCTCAAATTCACAGTGCCATGAACCCAGCCTTTGCATTTGCGTCGGAGACTTGCTCGAAACAGCGCCTCTGGGGAGCATACTGATATGCGTGAAATTCGTTGCCGTACGGTTTCTTGCCATTGCCCAGTCAGCAAATCACATTTAATGTATTGTGCTTGCAGCATATGGCGGACTTACCGGCTCGATCAAATAAACAGAATCCCGCGGAATGATCATTTCTGTCAAATCAGCCCGTTTCAAGTCCAGAAAGTAAGCTAAGAGGACTCGAACAATGGCTCGATGCGAAATGACAAGGACATGACCCTCTAGTCTTTCTAGCTCGAGAATGATGGGTTTTAGTCTGTAGGTGACGTCCGAATATGACTCTCCCCCAAGGCCGGGCCAGCGATAGAGTAGCTTGTGTCGCTTGCGTGCGGCGTACACTTCGGGGTGCCCCTCGGCAATCTCCTTGAAGGTGAGACCTGCCATGTCTCCAGCGTTGACGTCGTCAAGAAGCTTGCTCTCGGACATGTTATACGCGCCTTGGGGTTCAGCAAAGCCTTGTGCGGTCCGGGTTGCCTGGGGCCAGGTCGAAGTCCAGACCGAGAACGGCAAACGTTTCGCTGAGTTACCTTGGCCCGCTTTCTCTTCCCACTGCGCATGCTGCTCCTTGATGAACCCAGGAAGACCCTCCGCGTACTGTGCTCCAGCGTCACTTAGACCTGAATGCCTGCCTATGCGCCCTTCTGTGTCGTCCATGCTCTCCCCACCGCAAGAAATCCAGATCTGCCGGTCTGTCAAGTTGAAGCCCAGCATATACTCGACTACCTGCGTGGAAAGAAAACCACGAATCATGTGCGTTGTCATTTGGCGGCCGACATCCGTGACTTGAACATAAGATATACCCTCCGCCTCTTCTGGTGGGCCCATTGTCGTGTAAGCCTGTTCGTAGAGCGCCACCCGCTTTCGAAAGTCTTGCAGAGCTGTTTCCGGCGCTTGCTGACGGTAGTCTGGACCGGAAAGCTTGAGTCGGAAATTTCTCTCGAGGACACACGTGTCAAAGCATCGACTCTCCAGGAACAAGACAGGTAGATGAGCACCAACCTGATTCCTGATGCGATCGAGGACGAGCTGCCGGCGCTTCCGAGTACTGTTTGTGGCATCCAATATACCCACGCTATGTCCGTCCTGTTCGATCCAATCGAGAAGCTCATTGAGCACCTGTAACGCAATTTCGTCCCTTTTCGAGACAGCGGTCGCATTGTTGGGGTCGAAGAAATTGTGACTAGACTGTTTCGATGCAGATCCAACGTGTAATGATGCTGTATTTCGACGAAGCTCGCCGGCGTTGAAGATACGTGTCTTTATTTGGAGCCAGTTGAGATATCGTGCTAGCTTTTTCACAATATAACTTTTCCCTCTGGCTGGCAAACCGACCATGACAATGACGAGTCTCGATGATAGCGCAGATATGCCCCTCTGCTGGTCAGGTGGAGTCTGCAAGTCCATGGTGGAGGTCTTGTTAGAGATTGTGAGATAGCTGAATGTACTTGGGGAAAAGAAGATGGCTGGTGTGTCAATTTCCTAGGTCAATGAGATATTTTCAATCATACGAGAACAGAGAAGCTCTCTATCCACATGAAGCCCAGAATAAATTAATTGACATATACTAATCGTCATTCCTAAGGGTGTTGTGCGAGGGAGCTCCTTGTTCTTCGGTCACCGGCCGGAATATGCGACCCGATCAGCGGGCCAAGTGAGCCGAAAGGGACAGGAATCAAATAGCTCCCATTAATTGCAGGTGGTGCAAAAACCCTCTCTTGAATTCTTTCCGTGCTAATTTCTCAATTTTTCTCCAAGAAACTTCTCCAAACCATGGCATCTATTCAAACTCACACCATTGCGTCTATACCAGGCGATGGCATCGGCGTGGATGTCACGAACGAGACCCTCAAGGTCCTGAGGGAGATGGAAAGCATCCATAAAACATTCACGTTCGAGATTGAGCACTTTGGCTGGAACTCAGACACATTTCTCCAGACGGGAACATACATCCCTAATGATGCATGGCACAAGCTCGAAGCGTGCGACGCCATCCTTTTCGGGGCAGTTGGGTCTCCAGGTTGATTGCACTCCGTCTATGGCCCAGTCACGGCTATACTGATACGCTCTCACAACAGCCGTGGCCGATGACGTTTCACTGTGGAATCTCATTTTGCCCCTGCGCAAGAGGGTGAGGCACCTTGCTCCATGGCCACGATGGCGGGTGGCTGACCTTTCTCCAGCTACAACAGTACATCAACCTTCGCCCAGTCCGAATCATCCCGGGGATCGTCTCGCCCTTGAGCGGCTGCTCTCGGGACAAGTTGGACTGGCTGATTGTCCGCGAGAACAGCGAGGGTGAATATGCTGGTCAAGGTGGCGTGTCCCACGACAATACACCCTTCACTGTTGCCAACGAGGTCGCCGTCTTCACTCGGGTCGGCATCGAGAGAACAATGCGCTACGCGTTTGAGGCGGCGCGATCCCGTCCTAGGAAGAAGCTCACACTCGTCACCAAGAGCAATGCCCAGCGCTATGGCCTTGTCCTTTGGGACAGGATCTTCTATGAGGTAGCCAGCGAGTTTCCCGACGTGGAGACGGACAAGATGCTCGTAGATGCCATGACAGTACGAATGGTCCTCAAGCCGCAGACCCTCGACACGATTGTCACGACAAACCTGCACGGAGACATTCTCTCCGATCTGGCAGCGGCCCTGGCCGGCAGCATCGGTATTGCACCTTCCAGCAACCTCGATCCTACGAGGCGTTATCCGAGTATGTTTGAGCCCATTCATGGCAGTGCTCCAGACATTGTGGGTCAGGGGATTGCCAACCCGGTGGCCGCCTTCTGGAGTGCCGCCGAGATGCTCCGGTGGCTGGGCGAGCTTGTGGCTGCGGATCATCTCATGAAGGCTATTGAGCAGGTTACGGCATCGGGGGTCAAGACGAGAGATGTCGGCGGGACGGCTGGCACTGCTGACGTTACCAATGAGGTGATCAAGGTGCTCCAGGCCACAAGGCCCTAGGTAGTTCGATAAAGATGGCACTATCATGATTTCGAAAAGTGCAAGGCCAAAAGAGACTCTCATTGACTATTGTGTATTGTGTCCCCTAGCACACGCACGTCACGAAGACTCGTCGACTCCGGTAGCGGACGCCTACTGCGTACACTGCCAAAACCCGCATTATCGGATTCCGTGGCCCGGGATCGCCATGGGATCTGGAGGCGACTCCACCGCATGGGTGTTATATTCCGGGTAACCGCAATTGGCTCAACATATTCCTATTGGTGGATGATGTTTCCGGATCCCATATGAATCCTTTGTTGAGGATATCACCTCAAAATAATTCATTGCAATCACTTCACGTAGGCCTTAGATATTTAAGACACGGGTAACCATCTCGAAATGTCACCAAATAGTTATCATGTCGAGGCCCTGAACAATGTGAGCCTCATGACCCCCGGGCGGCACTGCTTGCTGATGATGGTGTTCCATGTAGCTCAAGAATCTAGATCTGTTCATCCATGATGCCTTCCTGGGCGGATAATGGATCAAGAAGGGTGCGAAATTTGATGTCTTTTAAGTCAGTCAAGACGCAAGAAGGCATGATATCTCGTTGCTGACGCGACAGAGCCTTTCACTTCTACTGTTCTTGGCCAAGTGAGCAACTGCTCCCTGGAGAACTTTCAGCTGCCCATCAAAAGCGCCGTCAGCGCGCAGACGGCTTTCTATGAGTCTACCACGGATACCCATCCGCAACCTCAATTCATATGAGGATCATCCTTGCAGAGGCTAGGGCTTCAATGGCAGTCAGACCAAGATAAACAAGCGGGTAGATTATGATCAACTTCCCTTCATATACTATCCCACCTTTCACACTATCTGTAGGTAACTCATAAATCCTTAGTCTAGCTGGATATGTTTCGCAGATTCCACATGAAGGTGACAACTTCTGCCGGGCCGATAATATCAACGTTTTATTATGACCCACTATCTCAGAATGCTTTCCTTGAGTCTTCTGCAAATCTGTAATTATGAAGGATAGCATAGGATAGCATTGATCGCACTGCAATGTTAAAATGGGTACAAAGGGACAGGTTTTAGAACTGCTCTGGCCGAGCATCGACGTCGGAAAAAGAGTCGCGAACATCGGGTGTGCAACTCCCGAGCCGGGTCGGGCCAGAGCCATCCGCCGCTGTGATTCGAGGTATTAGATACCGATTCCCACACCCGTGCTGGGTGGAGCAGAGAAGATAACTAACAACCAACCGCTACTGGTTGATCTCTTGAGTCTTACAGTATGGGCACGCTATTATAAAGCAAGACGGAGGCTGGCTCCCGTAAATGATAGTGACTAGTGTTACGGGTCTCAACTTCTTTCATCAATGGCTTCTTTAACTTCTTCGCCTCACAAGTCTGCCCTTGGTGTTCCCGGGTTTGCCCTGGTCACCGGCGCCGGTTCCGGCATTGGCCGAGCAACCTCGCTTCTTCTAGCGCGTGAGGGTTGCGCTGGTATTGCATTGGCCGACTTCAACGAGAAGGCTGCTCTCGCAGTCAAAGAGGAGGTGACCGCTGTGGCGACGAACCCTAACTTCAAGGCGGTTGCATTCACTGCTGATGTTCGCGATGAGGATTCTGTCAAAGCCATGATTGCCGAGGCTGTGAAGGCGTTTGGCAGACTCGATTACGCTGTCAACTGCGCTGGTATCGGCTTCAAGAAGGCGATTGGCAGTACTGAGACGCCGGACTGGGATAGAGTCCTCGGTACTAACCTAACTGGCGTCTTCCTCTGTGTCCGTGAAGAAATTCGCCAGATGGAGGCCCAAGAACCACGGGATAATGGGTACGCTAAACATAAGTTGGCCAAACTCAACGTTTTCTGACAGCTTTGACAGGACCTACGCACCCCTGCAGCGCGGCGCAATTGTCAACATTGCATCACTGGCTGCTGTCTCAGGTCTATATCACTCAGGTGCCTATACGGCAGCGAAGCATGGCGTGCTCGGGTTGACACGTACCTCCTCGCTGGACCACCCGCAGGTCAAGCAGAACGCTGTTGTTCCCGGCTGGATTAAGACCCCGCTGATAGATGCCCCTGGAGAAATGAGGACCAACGCTCTGGATAAGGCTAATAACTGGACGCCGCTTAAGCGATTTGGGCTACCGGAAGAGGTTGCAGAGGCTGTGGTGTGGCTGCTAGGTGACCGCAGCAACTTTGTCCACGGCAATTTTGTTACTATTGATGGAGGTTACCTTACGCAGTAGATTCGTTCTATGTCTGCCCTGTATGTATCTCTTTCGAGGACAAGGTACTCACTAAATAAATAACACACCCGTTAAGACATCTTTAGCATTCCTGGCAAGCGAGCCTCCTTGATATCCATTCCTGCAAGGATCAGGGTCGACTAATATATAGATATATAGAAATATTATTGCATTTAAGGGTTAAGATATCTATATTAGTAACCCAGAGGGTAATTATACTATCCTAAGT